>WEKY01040106.1:172862-187070 GCA_013390045.1 Picathartes gymnocephalus | reverse complement strand
AGGGGGGGGGGTGGGGGGACGCACAGAGGAGGATGAAAGCAACACATACCTGCCAATTTGATAAGTAGGAACAGCTGTGGTTCCAAATCTTTGCATTCCATAGTAATTAATGAATCCAATTTCCCTAAGTGAATGCATTGCTTGCTCTATCTGGTCATCAGTTCCTGTTATGTTTCTAGCATTAAAAAAAAAGTGATAGATTAAGCGTTTATGCTATTCTGTGATGTCAATTATATTAAAGCTCAACATCCATATTATATAGCATGTGTCAAGTTCAACAGTCTCCTGCCAACAGGACTTCTTTTTTGTAACACAAGTTGCACTGATATTGCTTATCTATTTTAAGAAAAAAAAATTCTAACAGAACCATCTGAATACATACTAACATACTACCTGAGAACAACAGTGAAATGGTTCCCTTGCAGTTCTCCCAATTTCAGTGGATGGTTCTTGTAACTGAAATTTCCTAATTTGAAGTTCATCAAACATTTATTCAAATGAGCAAGCCTTTGTGCAGTGATTCTAAAAAGAAACAGACAACAGTGACCAACCTATGCTTAGAAAAGCAGAAAAATATAGAAATGTTAGCATTACAAAACAAAAAACACTGAGTCTAGTTTCCCCAATTTTCTACTGCTGCCTTTTCAAAGTACTTCAATGAAACAGCTAAAAGAAAATAATACATAATTCTTAAAGGCATTCATACAAAAGAAAATGTATACTGTGACAGACTGTTAGGACTGTCTTTGCACATCCATGTTAAAACATGCACTCCAAAAAAAGCATATTGCAGTATTATGTATACTGTACCCCACAAGCTGAACTCTGCAGTATTTGAGTAACTACTTCATGAATATACCCCAGTTAGCACAGTAATAAACATAGAATTAAGTAAAATTAGCTACTGTGTATGCTTAGTGCAGATGAAGGAACATGGAATCCAATCTGTCACGTATACCTGCCATTCTTGTTGCTAGTATTTTTGGAAGCATACCCTGTTCTTTGCATCACCAAGCTGCTCTTGGACACTTCTGCTAAAATTTCACCAGGATAGTGAAGTTTATGAACCAGCATACTCAGCTTAGAGCAGGCTGGCAACTGGCAATGTCCTCTCTCCTGTGCAGGAGAGTCAGGTGCTGTTGCACCACTGAGCAGACACCACACAACACTTAAAGCACTCTGGAGCTCTTGGACACAACACTGAATGTGATAATGTTAGAAAGTAAATGGAACAACACCTGAGATGGCTATACCACGTATTTGGTTAACTGTTACCACTTTGAAAAGCTGCCTTGCAGCAACAAGAATCTGGGGCTTCTCAGAATTCACAAATCAGTATTTCCTCTTATATGTGCTAACACACACACATACAGAACATTGGGAGAAAAATAAATGAACAATTCAGTAGTGGATGCTCTCCTTTTAACCAGGATTTGATCAATCCTCTGGCTTTCAAACCGTGAATTCCTCACTCAAGTAGTGTGGTTTTCAAAAAGTTGTAAAAAGTAGTGCAGGCAGGATATTCCAGCTAGCTAAAATGATACTGTAATACATGACTGGGAAACATCTGTCATTCTCAGTTATGGATCTAACACTAATTCAAAGTGCCCGAAAACCATATAATTATCCTAGAATATGACAAAGTAAATTTTATTTTCTCTTAGAAGGTGACTTAAGGGAGCAGGTTAAGGCAGGAAAAATTCCTCATCATTTTTTTGCCCCTTCTGGCTACTCACAGATGAGCAAGGGCTGTGTTAGCCTTCTCTGGCACTATTTGGAGAGTGCAGTGAAAAAGAAAATAGGATTCTAGGTGTAGAAAGGGGGAAACAAAAGCCAGGAAGGAAGTGGGACATTATTTTCACCATGTCATTCTGTTTTTCTGCTGTTGCATGAGATCCAAGCAGCATAAGAGCACGTAGGCAATCTGTCCCACTGCCTCAGCCAAGTACACGTAACCAGCCTGTGACTCAGAGCAACACTGACTGAAAATATCAGCAATAACCACAGAATACAAAAGGATTGTGGCATCTTCATTAACACCTGTGCTTTATAAGGTCAGGACTTGAACATGCTATTTATGTCACTGAGTCTTTTAGATATTTAGTGAGATATCCAAGCTACCACGGCAGAAGTGCAAATACTCCAGACTGTACTTCTACTCACCTGAGAACAGCGATCTCTTGAACTGTTATGGCCCTTTTATCTTTAGTTCCCATGTAGGAAAATATGTTTGGCTTCACTCTTAAAAGCAACAGTAACAGATGTTATGTATATTAAAATAGCAATAGATCAAACAATTTTTAGCATAATTGCCTAGACTTATTAATCTTATAAATTAAAAATAGAAAAATATGCCTGCATTCCTCAGAACTGGGTTACAATTTGACATGTGTGTGATATTTTCTAATCTCATCCATGTGTACATAAAACACAAGGAAACTTCTCTGTTTTAATTATATGCAGACAATTCACTTTTAACACAAGTGTTTTCAAAATGATCTTTGAAGTACTTCTTCATATACATTCACTCAATGCACAAATGCACAGCCACCACCAACTTCACTAAAAAAAAAAATTCATGTCCACTTCTTTCAACTTCAAATATGTCTTTGAATACCATGCCCTGCACATTATGAGAGAGTATGAGAAGTTAATTTAAAATTTGATCCACTCCTTTCCTTGAGAGGAAAATTTCCTTTCCTTTTCACTTTGAACTTTACAGCCTGTGTTAGACAGGGAGTATTTCCAGTTATTCCAGTTAAGGGCTCCAGGGGATAGCAGGACTGCCATTACATACAGTTTTCCATCTAACTATGCTCTTGCCATTCTGTTCTCAATACCAATACTAAGTAGTTCACTGGTTACAGTCTAGATTCCAAATAATTTTTTTGGACAAAAAGGGCAAAGAGAAAAGGACGGGAGAAGTGGGGAAGTTTCCCTATGAGTAGATCACTGAACTGACCCAATTTTAAAACTGCTCTTCCTCTGCAATTCACTGTGTTCATGTCATGCCTTGGCAAATCTTTTTGTTTCTGCACTTGATGGGGTGAAAGGAACTAAGCCTGAGTTGCCATGGAGAAATTAATACATGGAACAACAGTTTATCAACTGTAACTGCTTAGGAACTGATCAGCATATTATCACAACAATATCTGACTTTCATAACATACTTGCATATATTCACACATTGGGGAAAAAAATGGCTTTTAATTCAGGTTATGTACATTGAGCCTTTGAGCTGCCAAGCCTTTCTCAGATCAGCCAATGTCAATTGTGGACTTTTTCCAGTCAAGCAGTAGAGTAGTCTTTAGAATTTCTTAGGCTTATTTTGTTCCATTCTCACCTCCTCGCAAAACTTCTAAGTTTTAAATTTGATGTTCTAAAGTAACTTTTCATTTTAAACTGTCTAAAAATTAGAGAATAGCAATCACTTGTGTTGCTCTTACATAATTCTGAAGCATAACATTTACAGCAACAAGAAACATGGAGGGGAAGGGCTGCACGCCAGCCAGGATGGCAGAAACAACAGCCTTACCTTAAAAATTTGGATAGGACATTAATGGCATCCATGGTGTCCTTGTTCTCCTTGTACAGTACAAAGTGGCAGTAGCTTCCCCTAGATTTTGGCCAAGAGTGCTTTCTTGGGTCTTTAAAAGCAAAAAGATTAAAGTGTCACTTTTTAAATAATTTAATATATTTGCCATTGCAGCTATATTTATTTTAAATATGCAAGATTCAATTTCTGCTAATTTCTATCTGCTTTAAAAATAATGAAAAGGAAAGAGTTAATTAATGACAGCAAAAGCTCTAAAGCTTTTTGAAAAAAGACCTCCCCTTCCAATGGACTGTAAACTTCTCTTTAATCAGTTCTGTCACCTAGAAAATCCTGAATGAAATAGTGACAGTTCCTTTGGTATATTTTCAGATAATTTCATGACAGAGTCATTTAATTGCTGTATCACCTGATTAAATTTCTCAAAACCATTATCATTATACTGACTTCCAGCAATAGAAGCTATACCACATTTCTTTGAGTTCCTTCTATAATTAATAGTTGAGGACCACTGAAGCCCTGTTTGTGGGAAGACTACCGTCATTATTTATAGTACAGACATATTCTTTATTTCTGTAGTATTTTTTTTGTGTCACACAAAAGAATGAATTGTATTGCTACAAAACCCTAAAAAATGATGCTCAGAAAAACTGCTTTAAGATGGTTCTTTTTTAAAATCTAACAGGAGCAAGAAATCTGATACAAGAGAGACATTAACATACAATCCATGGCAGGTGTGGTGCCATGCTCAGAGAAGGCCAGATGTTGAAATAACTTCACACGCCACAGACAAACAACTGATTTACAATTCTGTGCTACTATTTGACATTTTCTGGAGAAGGAAGGAAACTGTCAATGATTTGTTAAGCTTTTTCTTGCATGTAAAACCCCCCAGAGATAAAACTTTCCATTTCCAGTAATCCACTGTCAATCGCATTAATGGAAAGGAGGACTGATTCTACAGAGGTTTAGCAACCAATTCTGAGGTTCCTTCAGTTCTGAGGTTTATCAATTCCTTGTTATTTAGGAACAAAACTAAGAATTTGTTTTGTTTTAAATAAGAAGTCCCTTATCTCTTGCTAGCCACTAAGCAGACATACCTGGTTTTGTAAAAAAAAGGCATAAGCATCTTTCATAACAGCAAAAGCTAACTGACAAAGCCAGCCTTATTTCAATATACAAACACCAATGCAGGAAGGAAGTTCTTGGGAAATACTGCTCTTTTTTTTACATTAGTTTTATAAAGTCCAGATATCCCACACAAATAGTAAGTATATTTAATTCTTGCTTGTTTTTGAGAAGCTGCCATTCATGCACACACTTCTGTAGAGATAATTTTGGATGCTACAGTATAAAACACTATATGTAGAGGCTTTAGTCACTTAGAATTATTGCATCACTTGCCTCGCACCATTAGTTTCTAAACACAGCCCTCCTCCCACAGAGTTTCATAGGACCTGAACTGGAGACCTCATGCTTCTGCTGATCTCCCCTTCTGAGCCACCACTACTCTTAAACTCATCACTGAAACACTGCATTCAGCTGGAAAAACAAGGTTTTCCACAAAGATCTCAGCAATGAAAGGAAAGAGAGTAACACAGAGCTCAATTCACAAGGAGAACCTTCTCCAGCTGGAACCATTGTTTATATTGAACTAATACATCTTGCACATGATCATTTCAACACACTTCAAGAAGTGAGCCCTAATGTGAACTACACTAAAAGGATTCTGTAGGTACTATATAGACCACTGGGCTCCTCATGCTTTGGGCATCACAGCCATGACCCCATCCAACAGAGGCTGCAGCCACAGGCCTGATACTCAAACATTCCTCACCCAATACTTCAAAGCATTCAACTGGGTAGATGGACCAGTGGGACAATCTGCAGTCCTTATTGCTGTATTTCAGACTCATGTTACATTTTTGACAATAAAACTGTACTTCCAAGACCTTTTCCCAAACATTTTGCTACAACTCAAGGCATGGAAGCTCTTTCTTAATAGCAGCATGCGTGATAAATGCTTTTAAAGTTGTATAAAGACAGATAGTAGTGTCTGAAATACAGGCTGAAGGGCAAAGGCTTGGCAAACTGAAATCCATGGAAAATTTACCATAGTTGTCAACATGTACTGTCAAAATTGATAATTCACATCACTTATTACTAGCACACTTTCTCTGCACCAAATGAATACTACCTATACTGCACTATGAATAAAAGGTAGAACAAGCCTAATTCTTCTCTGTTTCAGGGCATTTGAAGTAATACTTATGTGTTGGGATTTTAAAGAAATTATTACAAGTTTGGCCAGTCCTGTTGCTATTTAGGAGGTCATAATGGTTGGCATTTCATTTTTGTTAGTATGAAATGTCAACATCTCTTACCTGTTGCAGTTCTGACCTCTGTCCCAATGCAGAGCATAAAGAGTACAAAAGAGTAGCATTTAATTTTTAGATTGTCAAAGGGTTTTTAGAGGTGAACATGCAGGTTTACGGTTATGGGATTGTTTATGCTTCAGAGAGCATCCAACAGCTAGGTGGTGGATGACAGCAATTTAGACAGTTATGGAATGGAATCGTGCAGAGGCAAACAGCGAACATATGGAAAGCTTCAATCAGAGATGCAACAGACTTAATTTGTGGACAGTGATGAAACAACAGTTTACTGACAATTTAGTAAGACAGTATTTTAAGTACGTGGAGGGTAAACACAAAGCAGCTTCTGATTTTAAATTTTAAGAAGTATGTTTGGTAATGTTTTATGCTACCAACAAAAGGAATCAGGTATCTCAGCTAATAATCCAATATTCTACACTTCTTAAATGTTTCTTGCCTGGGGGAGCCCATTCACAACTAAGACATGTTTGTGGCTATATAAACAAGAAAGATAAATATAATCCTGACTAAAAAGAACTTCAATCTTACATCCATAAGCATTTGCACACACTCACACAAACTGACACATCTCCACTAACATGCACAGGTGCCTGCAGAATCACAGCTGGCAAATCCAAGTTTAAAGAGATGATGCTTCTCTGCATCACAAGATTGTGCTCCACATAATGTTTCAATCCTAGAGACACACCACGAAATTCTTTCCAGCCTATTTCAAATACTTAAATTCTTTTATATAGCATCCCTTAAATCAGCTTAACATCCACTTGACTGTAACAGTGGTTAAAGAATAGAAGCAGCAGAAGGAAAAGGTGGAGGAAAAACCATTACAAACCAATGGAGAACAAAACTGGCTGAGGAGAATTTTGTGCTGGTAAGTATACATACTCCACGCATAAAGCATGCAAACACGTATTTTGTAAACATGATTAAATAAGACACAAACATATTATAATTAGCCCAATAAAAATACAACATTCCTATACTTGCTTACAACAAGCGTTAAACAAACAACTAAATTAAAGGGTAAATTATTTTATTTCCCATTTTAAATTACTCTATTTCCTTATCCTTCCTCCATCTCCTTTGTCTTTAAAATCAAAGGATTAGGTTTACATACCATCATTTGTAGTAGGTTGAAACTAGAGGAATGCAACCAATTTACACCAAACCTTACTATCTTTAGTTAAATGTGCACCATTCTGCAGGTAGATAATCCTCTCAACTTACAGTTGCCACAAATTTTTAGTAACAAATATAATTAGCCTTGGAAGCAGAAGTAACGACCATGGTAAATAAACTATGTTTATATCAAACTATAACTCTGAGAAAACAAAAAGGTGCTCGTCTCTATTCAAGTCATTAAGAATTTTGTCATGAATATTCAAGATAACCAAGATTACACCAACTATCAGTGTAATGTAGATGCTCCAACTACAAGCTCTTAACTTTCACAACACACATTTACACACATAGTTAAGATCATGAAAGTTAAATTCAAAAAATACTGAAAATAAAGTCCTGTTTTGACTATTCCCACTGAGGTGGAAGATAATATTCTCTCTTCTAATATGGTTGTACTGAATGAATTATTTGGGAAAAAAAAAACAAGTAGTAATTTAAATTTAAAACATTTCTTGTGGTCCTAATCATTTTAGATGCACAGCATCAGCTGCAACAAGGAAAAAATGAAGGACGACTACACTGGAAGCACACTCACTTGAAGTACTTACTAACAATTCTTACTTTGGGGATAATTTTAGCATTTACTTTACCCATCTGCTGTGATACTGAAACTCACTTGCCAATGCTTTTTTCCCAGCAGCATGATAAGCAATAATGTATTTCTTTCCAGCTCGATCTTCTGTTTTAGTCTCCAGTCCCGGAAACAAGGACTTCACAGCCTGATGGATGACAGTTCTTTTTTCCTTCGTGTCTTCAATAACCTGTGTTAATACACATACATGCAGAAACCCAATAAATTAATACAAAAGGGGAGGGTGCCCTAAAGGAAAAAAAATTTGGCTAGATAAGATTATTTAATGTGTGAATGGTTATTTGAAATGACCAGATTTAATCCTACTCATCTTCACGTCCCAAATTTAGCTTAATAGTTATTCTTTGAATATGTGGAATATTTGAATGTTTAAAAATGTCAAGGCTTTAATTGCATTTTGTACTTTCTTATCCTTCTTGTTACCGAAGACCATATTTATCTTATTTTCTCTTAAATCACTAAATACTGATGTTGAAAGTAGTGTTTCATCAGGATAGATGTTTTATGCAAACCTCCTTACTCTTTAAAACAATACTAGACAGAAAACTAAAATACTGCAAAATAATTTTAATATCACAGGAATTAAAAGCTATATTTAAGTTCTTGTGTACAGTCTCACCAAAATCAAAATGACAACTCACATATACATGAATTCTCTAAGACTTTACAGAATTAAACCCTAAACTGGACACAGTTTGGTGTTATCTGTCACATACATTCAAACTGCTCTTACACCTTACATGCATTAGAAAGCGTGTACCTTCTACTCACTCTCTCCTTGCCTCCCTCCCTCATTGTCTCTCTGCCCCCACCCCAAACTTCGTATCATTTACTAATTTTACCTCTATGGCAACACTAGTTTCCTTATTCTTAAAAAGCTGGAGCTCCTCTAAACGCTGCTTATCTTCATCTGACAAAACTGTAAAAGTTTCTTCTGATGGGTCCTAATACATATTTGGGGAGAAAAAACAAACATCCAATAACCCTCACGGAGCAACTTCCAGTCTTTTAATGTTCTTGCTTAAGGAGCATTAAGAAGTATAGCCATTACCAAATCTTTACCTCAAAATTTACCTCATCATCCACTGGAACAGAAAAGTCATCTAAATGGCTCACACGTCCATCTTTCCCTATTTCATGGACAACAAAGTCTGAGTACCTGATAGAAAGAAACATGCATTACATTTGTAATAAAAATCCCACATCACATTAAGTCCTTTCCTAAAAAGCTGTTAGCAGAATTCACTGAAGAATTCTGAATTCACATAATTCAATTCACATAAAACAAACTTAACCATGAGAAAGCTGTACCTATTCCCACCCCCCAGAAAGATACCACGGGAACACATATCCAAATCTTTGCAGATCACCAAACACCTGCTGTAGTTATTCTGAATCATTTTCTCACTAGCTTGAAGAGATCAGTAATGCTTATCCTCAATCCCAGTGATTACTGGCAATTAAGACTCTACTGCATTGTCGCAATGTGCAATGCATTAAGTACTGCATTAACTCTGCCACTTCAAATAACCTGCAAAATAAAGTGCATTTTAGCCACTCTACAGAAGTCAGGACAAATTCAGCTTTGTTCATATATTCAGTTGTAGAGAACATAATTCAAATAAAGTTACTCTGCATACTCTATGACAGCAAGAAAGAATTTTACGGTGACATTTTCAAACCAGTCGCTCATGTCTAATAATAAAACAGACCAACTATAACAGAGCACAGTCGGTTTGTGTTGCAACTGCTAAGCGATTTTTAAGTAGCATTTGCTAGCAAAGTGGAAAAAAAAGACAGTAATTCCTATTCAATCAATGTTGAAAGATGAATAAAACTTCACCATGGGAAGCTTTCTACTGTAGCTCCCCCAAGCCCCCTTTTGACATCCCTCCATGCATATATACATCATATTGGAAGAATTCCCTCCTGAGGAATGTGTCCGCTTTTGTATTAGCTGTAGCTGTCTAGACGTGCTAGTGATGGTATCATAAAAATGCCAAAAATGAATTAATAATAGGTGTTAAAAACTAGGATCCAAAAAAACCCCACAAACCCACGAATCCTCTACCACATGGCTACCTTTGGCCAACTAAAACTGGCAGATTTCCCAGAAGAAGGTTTAGCACAGACTATGTTTCCCTGAGAAGGATTACACTAGCTGCTTAATGCTGCACATAAAGATTAAACACATACACAATATGTATATATAATTTTATTATGTAAAATTATCTACATATGAAGCCACTACTTAAAAACAGGGACTTTTCAGTGTGTAAACAAAGCAATCTTAACTGCTTTGCTAAGTCAGGGAAACAGCAATTCCCACTTCAGTGAGATTTTTTATTTGCATTCTGTTTTATTCAAAGATATTCTTTAATTTTAAAAACCCAGAAGTTTCTTATTAAAAAAACTAAACCCCAAACATCTTGTTAAATATATAAAGTATATAGAATAAATTCCACATTCTGAATTTTAAAACTCCCTTCTATGTAAATGACGTTACAACTAATCAGACAATACTTTAAAGCCTAACTATACTTGTTTACAGACATTAGGACAAAAAAGTCAGAGCAAAGCAAAGAACCAAAGAAGGATGGTTTTGATGCCATTTTTCAGTGCATCTTGTATCAGCACTGAGGAGAGGTACAAAAGGTGGGTGTACTACATAAGGTTTTATGTGTGCTGCTGCCAGAGAGCAAAGGAAACAGCAAAGGTCACTGTAATCATGCATCTTTACTCATACAGAGCTTCCATCTTCAGAGCTCCATTTGACCAGAAAATAAATTTAAAAACAAAACAAAACAAGCCCAAACAACCCACAATCTAGAAAAGTCCCAAATTAAACCTTTCTTTCAGTCTCAGCAGTAAAAAAAGTAATGACCCTCACATAATCCAGCTGCAATCTGCGAGTCCAAAGAGGAAAACGGAGAACTACAGCTGTGTTACACAAGGAATTAACATATGTAACAAGACAAAGAGTTACCTCTCTTTTAAGATTCCAGAAAACCCTTTATGAGAGCTAACAAATTTAGTTATGCCAACATCGCTTTCTGTCAGTCCATGCTTCATCATGTCTGCAAAGCTCTCTGGGTCGCCATCTCCATCACTGTCCTCTAGTTCCTCTTCTTCCTGCTCCTCACTTTCCTCATTGGGGATTATTTCATTTTTTGTGTCCTCGGGTTGTTCCGTTACAGTCTCAATACTCTGCCCAGAGTCCTTCTCTGCCTTAGACTTCTCCAAGATCTTCTGTCTTTTAATTTCGTTTGCACTGGCCACATCATCCTCAGAGCGAGGACGTTTCAAGGATACACTATCCATTTCTACAGTTTCCATGTTTAAGGCACAGTGTAGGACAGAAAGCCCTGAGAAAGAAGAAGAAAGGCTTATTTTCTGTCTGCTAAGAGCAATACCAATGCATAGTCACTTCACTCCAAGGACTCTGCCTCCTGCAATTTTTCAGGAAAACCATAAACTTTCTGCATTTAAGCTTAAAATCAAGAAAACATTTTGAATACCTAGAAACAATATGTACTTGGGGAGAAAGAAGGAAGGTATTATGAGGGCTTAACACCCACCTGGGACAGCATACATGCTGGACTAGAGCAGAGCAGGATTCAGTACTACATGACCATTTACCACCATCATCACTCTTGCCCACCCTTATACACCATGGCTGCCTCCAGACCTGTGCACACACAGGCTCTGCTGTCAACAGCAGTTTATTGCCTAAGAAACTGTTTGTTTCATGACTACTCTCAATTATTCACTTTTCTATCAAGATTCCATCTTGCAAAGACAGAATGGCTGAGTTACCCCAAATCTGAAATCTCATGTCTTCCTTTTCTAAGTTCTTCCAACACACAATGCCATGCAGAACTCAAGGTGGCAGGAATTCAGCCCAAAAGATCAGAGGGATGAGATACCAAAATCACTGAATCAGTGAGACAAAACAACAATGAAATTAAATGATCTGTGAGGAGAACATAAGACTACTCACGCTGGTGGAACAGGGCTGAGATCTGCCACCTTTTTGTCAGCAGAATCACTGCCTTCAGATCTGAAAAAAACAAGAAAACTCACTCTTTGAGAAAGTTTTATGAAAAAAAAAAATGAAAACATATGAATGCAATCATTAGAGAAAGCAGCTGCCCCTGACCTAGGTATCAGCAGTTGCATAGGAGCAAACACAACTACTCAGATGGACACATTAATAAATACAATTGTAAAAGTATTACCATCCTAGTGACACAACACACTACTGCTATTTAGCAAGCTACAGGAGAGGACTTTGCTTTTATTTCTAAGTGTGTAAAAGGAAACTGGAGTTCCTATACTTAAGCATGGACAGGACCTTTCCTCCAGCATCACCCAACTGGCACGTGAGTGTACTGTGGATAAAGTGCAGGTTTTGGTAGCAGGGGCTGCATGGGGGAGGCCAGAAACTGCCCTGTGTGGGCCATGGCCAGATCCAGCTGGCTCCATAAACCCACTGCCTGACATCCTTCAACTCATCGGATGAGCACACGGTGCCTCTGCTCCAATTTATTTGAGAAAGGGAGAAGCTGCCAGTGCAGCAAATGCAAAAGAAAGTGCAGGAGGAGACACGCGGCAGAGTGCTCAAAAAGGTGCAGGAAGTACAGAGAAAGGGACAACTGTTGGGGACACAGCTGGAGATGCACTCTTGGAAGGAGACTCTGGAGCAGGCACGTCCCTCAAGGGACTGCAGCCTCTGGAGGTGCCCATGCTGGGATAGGGACACCCTTGAGGGGCCTATGGAGAGGACCCACATGAGAGCAGAATAAATGAGCAGCAGAAAGAAACCTCCATGTACCAACCCCAACCTTCTGCATTACCACTCCCTTGTCCAAGGGACAGAGCATAGCCTGAGGGGCCAAGAAGAAAAGGGGAGGAAAGGAGTTTTCTCCAAGTCTGTGTTTAAGTAGTGGTCGTCTTCGTATATCACTAGCCAACTGGTATTAAACTAAATTCCCCATGTCAATCCAACTTTGCCCACAACAACTCAGTTTCTAAATTAATAGGATTCAGCTGTTACTGAGAAATTAATCTAGGCAGGGAGCAGTATTTTAGAGCCACATACATAACCCTGTATTATTTCTCCAGCCACTAAATAGCATAATCTACCCAACTTTAAAGGGCATATTTTTAAAGGAAGTCTTACTACTAACTCAGTAATCAGCAAGTGTGGGTTGGAAACTAATTGTTACCAGTTAGCTGTTAGCCAAGGCTGACTTCATGGCCTGGACTTCCCATTGAAGAGATCACCAGCTTAGGGTAAAGAGGCAGGAACAACTGTTTTAGAAACACCTGAAATGCTTTCCACTGAAAATGGATGCTACAAAAATTAAATGAACAAAATGGAAATAAGGAGAGAGTTATAAAATTAAGCATATGTATGGCCTGAAGAGTGATAAGACACACATACAAGAAAGCAGAACAATTAACAGAACAATGTACCTTCAAGCTGAAAGCACCAATTTTAGTCTGTCTTCAAATAAAAGTTCAGAAAATCCTTCTTTAAAGAGGAACAAAAAATAAAAGTCATAGCCAAGTGAAGCAATTCACCACTATTTCCAGATTCTCTTCCCATGTACCAAAATTTACAGATGCTGGGTTATAAAGCGCTGAAGTGGAATAGGCTTTTAGATGGCTTGTATCTTCACATGGTGAGCAAAACAGCACTCAGCACGGTGAAATCCTGAGACACCTGCCAAAGGTGGTAACAAGAGAAATCTCATGCTTCTTAAACAAAACTGTAATACCTAGTTATTGAATCATACAAACCGTTAGAAGAATTCGATGTTGGGCACAAACACTCCAAAGTTGTCAGACACAGGCTATTCACACAGCAGAAGAGTGACTCACATACTACAAAGTACTATCCTGTGCCCAACGGCAGCCATCATCATAGGGAATAAAGTCTGCAGGATAATTGCTTGAAAGAGCACGTTGAAGTGAGCAGGGCACACACTGCCTCACTTGTGCAGATTGCTAAGTGAGAGGAGGCTATTATTTTTTTTGACAGCTGCTCAACTATCTCGGTCCTTCTCCTAACAGGTGTTTCCATAAAAGCGAGAATCTGCATAAACATCAACTCCGCAGCAATTTCAATGTTTTAACAGAGACTGAGTTTACTACTACAAATAAAACACTAGATTCTTCGCAACAAGAAACGCCGAGCGATTACTCCTAGCGCGGTACCTGTCAAGCAGGCACGGCGGGCGGTGGGGGCTGCAGGGCACTAACAGAACCGAAGCACCGCAGCGCTGGGTACGAAGCCGCTTTCTCATGAGACGAGGCACGTGGGATTAAAAGGAGACCGAGGAGAGGGCGACGATGCAGCAGCAGCGCCCCAAGGCTAACCCTGCGGCGCGGGCAGCGCGGAGACCGCGGGCGGGGAGAGCAGCGGCGCTCGGAGCCCGCGGGCTGGGCCGGGCCGGGCCGGGCCAGGCCGCCGCCACAGC
>WEKY01040106.1:152129-172470 GCA_013390045.1 Picathartes gymnocephalus | reverse complement strand
GCCCCGGGCTGCGCCCGCCCCCGGCCGGGCCCGCCGCGCTGACGGCGGGCGAGGGTGCGGAGCCCGGGGCAGGAGGTGGTACCTGTCGAGGGACTGCTCCTGCCCCCGCTTCCGTCACCGCAGGCCTGCTCAGGCTTCCCGTGAAGTGTCTAGGGTAGGCAGGCAATGATTTACAGAAGAACTGCAACTGTGCAGAAAAAAAAAGTTTAATTTCCAAGAGACGGCTATAGCCAAATCAAGGAATCGTGTACACGAGATGGTGGCCTTCCTGAGCCTCCCTGGCATCTGAAACACATTGCACTAATTGAACATTAGTCCCAGGACAAGAGAATGTTCGAGTACCATTTCAAAACCTACACCGTACCTATGCAAATCACTTTAAAAACCAGGCCAGATCTGTGCTATCCATCTTTTCTGCCATAGTCAGAATGTCATCTACCCTCTTTTCTATTTTAAGCTGTGGTGCAAGGAAGGTATTTTCATTAACTTCAACACGTAGATTTGTCCTTATTTTTATAACCCTGTGTGTCATGTCCTAATCCCAGTGTGTCTCAGACTTCCCCTTCTCCAGGCTATTAATACCAGTATTTAGCGTCTCATACTTCTCATTCTCTAGTTGTATTGTATTCACAGTCTTATACAATGAGACTCACAACTGGTAAATGTATATGGGTAACTTATTTTCTCATCTGTTGTATTTACCTTCCACCTTGGAGTAGAACAAGAAGGTAACACAATGGAGTACTTTGCTGGGGATTTAAAAAATCCCAGGTATGCATGCATTGCTCAATGAGTAGCTTATAAAAGACCCCATCAAGGAAAAAAGGAAGGAGCAAAGAACTCCTTAGTTCTGAGCAGAGATGGATCCATAGAGATTTATTTTATAAAGCAGTAGAAGATCGAATCTTTGTCTTTTCTACGGAGCTTCAGTTTACCCCCTGTCCACCCTTCACACTTGGAATTTAATCAACCTACTAGATACCAGCAGGGACATGAGGAATGGGTTTAGTGCACTTCTGAGGAAGGGTAACAGTGGACTGGAAACAGTAATGGAGATTAATGATTGACAAGGGAGATTATGGCACTTCTGACAGCTGTAGTGTCATGGAGGAAGTCAGTGCTAGGACTATCACCAACTCCAGGCTGCCTAAGTGTTAGGGATAACACAGAAAGAGGTATGTGTCATTTGAACATTGCTGTCATTTGGCCATTGACTATGGCTGTGCTATATTGAAAAGATGTTTCTTCACCTCTCCCAGTCAAAATCACCTAGGTGAATATATCCAGTTGGGGAAACTTTCAGCAAGACTTCTACCATTAATTAGTCCAACTTTTTTTGTCATGTAACTTCTTCTATCTTCTGCAGGAGAGCTTCCCTAAAATACTTATTTTTCCTCCTTCAAATTCCTACATTAAGTACCTCCTTGTCTACAAAATCCTTTTCAGTAATTAAGTATCTTGTATCTTACAACTGTGCTAGGTATGATAATTACCCTTCTCTTAGTTCTCCCTGTTGAATATGTGTTTATCTACCATCCACTACCAGATAGAATTTAGAGCGGTATGAAGTACCTCATACACTGAAGAACCAGCATTTTGAAGGACCTGCAGGTGCTACTACAAGGTAAATAGCTTAATAAGATCATTCTTATGTGTTTCCCAAGTCTTCTAATATATTTGGCAAAGTTTATTACTCCTTTCTCAATACCAGCAAGCGTTCTCTGACATATTAAAGAGCTGTCTGCCTGTGTCTGAGAATCTACAGAGAAAATCCTTGAGATCACCCTTTGTATGGTTCAGGGGCTGGAAAGAGAGGAATGCTTGTTCTGCTTCAGGGATAAAACTGATCCACTGTGGCCAGTAGAGACCATCAGTAGAGACCACTGAAGATGGCTTGCACAGTCACCTTCTGTTATGATCTACCCTTAACATGGTTTCCAAATGTAAACTGGCAAAGGGCTTGCAGTCATCACCACTTTCTCTTTCCATTAGTCAAGTACTCCTTTTACATACAGAACTATGGTGTAAAATATAAAAAGAAAATAATAATATGGCTGCAACTTGAGCTTGATATTGTTTTTCCTCTGGTTGATTTAACAATTAAAACCCCTTCTATTATAAATGATCAAGATATCCATTGGGTGATATCATTAAAATATTATTATAATCTCTATTACAGTATATCAGTATGTTCCCATAGAAACTTTGTTTAATGTAACCTAAAGGAGGTTTGTTTTGTGGAAAAAAAATAAGACCAACCATAGTTATGGTCTGTAATAAGTTTGTAATGTCTTCCTACTCTCAGGCTCCCTAGGAGGGGAAATCAGGATAGCACGTCTCGGCAGATGGGAGCATAAATCTGGCTAGGAAGAGAACGCAAGTGAGAAGCATGTTGAGTCAATCTCCTCCAAAGATGCTCATTGAAAATCTTAAGGTACAAAGTTGAGATGTTCCCAGTCTCTAGAAAAAGCTAGTAAAATAGAACAGCAATAACTGCTCTCACTCTTCTTCAGTTTTATGCCTCCCAGGGGCACAGACAATCAGGCAGATAAGTTGTAATTTTACACCCCTTTGCACCAGCTGCACTTAACTAGTCTGATTTTTTACCTGTCACTAATAGCATCACAGAGATCTAAAATGAAGAACTATTAAAAGCCTAATGTGTTTTTCATATGTAGGTTGTTTGCATTTTTCCTGCTCAATTTGAGGCCTTGCATGAAGCAAAAAGTGGGGGTGATAACTCATTACCATGCAAAATTTTAAAATATAATATTATGAAAAAGGGATTTTTTGAAAATACAGAATTTTATTCACAACACAATTTCAGCAAGAAGGTTCTTTGAGGGATTTTGAAAATAGTCCAAAATGAATCATACAGATTTCCAAAATAATGACAAAAAAAGGGTTTTCTGAGAACACAAATCATCAAAGTTTATAGCACTTTAAGAGGCCATCACCTTTAAGTTGATTCTTCCCCTTTTCCCTTCACCCTTTTTTTTTTTTTAATGAAAAGCTGCTTATTTTTCAAATTCATCTCCAAATCATTTTGTCAATTAGTTGGCAATAGAAGAAAGGTGGAAAAGCATCTTACCTAGATAGACAAGGACAATTTTAGGCAGAGAGGGTTTTTTTTGACCAAGTCTGTTCATCTCTAAAAAAATTAATAGGCTCTACAGGGTGATTTTAATTTAAGAATGTATATGACTATAGAAAATCAACCTTAAACATAGGATTGGGAGGTAAGTGTGAAATATATTTTCTCTTTTCACCTTAATTTCACCATTAGACATTTGATTCTGGGATGCTGTAAAGCTTTGCAGCAGTGTAGACAAAACAGGATTTGATCACCCACAGATCAACTGTCTGAGTGGCAGTGTTAAGTTTTTGCAAAGAGGGTAAAGAGCAAGTATAATATGAAATGGGGATCTGAGCTGCAGGAATAATTATATATTTCTGCCCCTAGTCACAATTATCTCAGAAAGCCTTTAAGGAGTGAAAGACTTTCCTGTGTATTTGTGCAGAGGAGAACAGCTGGGACAGGACAGAGGCTGAAGTGTGAGCTGCCTGCAGGGCTGGTGAGAGCCACAGAAAAGCGAGGATGCAGAGTGATGCCGGCCGGGACCCTCTCTTGCAGCAAAGCTGCTGCCTCACACACGGCAGGAAAAGGGAAGGCTACAAAGGTGGAGAGAGAAAATGAGCTCTCCTGTCAGCTGATGCTGCTTGAGTGCTGGCCTGCAGGGTAGCAGAGTGTGCTCTTTACATTCCTGCCTGCCTTACTGTGCCTGCTGTCACACTGGGTTTTCCATGAATTATTTTAGCTGCCTTTGATCACTGTTATTGCTGTGAAATTTTGAACCCTGTTAAGCTCCTGGTAAAATGCCTGTTTTTCTCAGTGCAACTGGATCTGGCCACTAAAAACTGCTTAGGAGTCACAGCATTCATATCAAAGATTCACAGATGTGAAACTGAAATGGGTTATGAGAATACCCGGGGTACTTTTTATACAGAGTTGTGAATGACTTTAAAATCTCATTCCTCATCATCCATACAGAAAATCCTGGTACCTGAGTTTGGTTAACGTCCAGATTATAGCCACAATGTATGTCTTTATGTGCCTAATTCTGCATGTGGACAATAAAATCCAGAATACAAGTAATCCTTCACCTTTCTGTCACCTATCTGCTGTCTGAAGGTACTGGGATATATGAAGGAGACTTCTGGCATTCATCATTCACTTATGGAGTTGTTCAAACACATTCATTAGCAAAAGTAATCCCTGGGTCCTCCCGGCTGCTCAACAAAAAGAGCACAACTGACTTCAGGCTATTCTGTAGAAGCAGTACAGAAAACATTCATGATTTCAAATAGGAAATAGGTAATATTAAGTGTGTCATTTCACAGCAGATTATTTTATCTGAGCATTCACTGGGCCAGTACATCCATACTAGGAGTACACAAATAAGCTGTCCTATGCAGGCAAGGATGAGGAGCAGAATCCTGAATCCTCTTAGGTACCTGCTAGGTGGTCAGCTGGGAACATGTAGTATGTTCTGAGAGCAACCACCTTCATTGTATTTTTCAGTGTACAGAATTACCCTGTAGCTATGAAATAAGTGCAGTATTAGGGATAACACTAAGCTTGGCTGTGGGGCACAGTGGAAGCTGGATAGTCGGCTAGTGCAGTGGTTTTCCTGATTCTCTTTCTTCTCTTAGACACTTGCCGATGTTACTGATGAATAGCAGGGAGAAAAGAAATCTGAAATGCCCTAAACCAAGTGATATAATAGAATATTAGATTTGTATTTCTGCTGCCAGTTTGTCAGACAATTCATACTACACAAGGTTTAAAAAGGAGAGAATTCTAAATACAATTTTTAGTATCCAGATAACCTCTGAATCTAATAAAGCTTTTCACCAAAATGAGACACTATATGCACACTGTTTCGTTACATTTACTTCTCCAGAAAGGCACCCAAACCTGTGCTATTTGTGCTACTCTGTTTCTGTGGAAACTGTGTGTTGAAGTGGAATAGAAAAAACATGGGAAAGAGAATGAGAGGTGAAGTGTTTTTGGCCAAAGTCCTGTTGGCCAGTCACAGTTTGAGCTGGGGTAAGTCAGACAAGCCCTCAGTACTGAAGTCCAGAGTTTTCTTCCTTCCTCTTCTTAACTTATGGTGAGGAAGGATCCTGCTTCAATAGACACCATTCAGAAAGTGGTTGCTTAAGCAATTTATCTGGGTTTTCCCCTGTTTTTTACTCATACTAGAGAAGTAATATTTACAGATATTTTGTGCAACAATAATTTTAGTCAATCAGGAATGTTAGAGAATAGCTACCTAAAGCAGTAGAATGACATTTGCTCTGAAAGGAGCCTTCCATTCATGGACAAGTTTCACAGTCGCTGCTCTTTTGAAAAGCACCATTGTATCCTTGAAAGGACAGTCTCCTCTTCCAGGACTGAAAAGACACCTTTTCATCTTTCTAGGGCTTCCAACACATGCATGTTTTTAATGAATTGCTATGAAAGACAGACAGCCTTGACTAATAAACTCAGCTCCTTATTTTCTGTTCCCTGATAACTGGTTCACTGCCAGTCATACTACTTTTTCCAAGAATAAAACCTTTCTTTAAAATGATATCTAAATTAGCATCTTAATATATTATGATTTTTTCTGTTGTTGACCAGTATTTGCCTGCTGCCTGTGGCTGTGGGTCCAGGTAAAAATTCTACAATGATACAGTTGGTATTGATGGCTTTATTCTGTAGAAATAGAAGCAGGGGTGGATCTGTTTATACCACATACACACAAAAAAATGACCAGGCTGTCACTGCAGTCTGGTGCTTCAGGTTGGAAAGCCTGGGCATTTTCCTGTCTAGCCTCAGTAAATGCTGCTACAGAAAATCTAATGGAAATGTGCAGCATATAACATTATGTCCAAAGTAACTCTGGAAGTACTGCCGGAACAGATAAAGCAGTTTGGAAGAATGGCGATTCTGGAGGAAAAGTTAACTAAGAAACTGACATTATCTTTTCAAATTCAGGTATAAGTGTGTGCAGACGCAAAAATTTCAGATTAATTTCTTACAGATAGAAGGTAAAAGGAAGGGCCAAACTCACAGGGGAGAGTATCTGTACATTTTCAGGCTTCTGCATGGAGCAGTGAACACGTACTTCTTGCTCTGCTGCTGCTTCAGCTTCTTCATAGACTTTAAAGTGTATTCCAGTCTCTCTCTAATCTCTATGCATGGGAGCAGTCAAACATAAAGTGAGTTGACTGGAACAATTCAGGGAACCCTGCAGCCGTTTCCTTTTGTATGCTTGTAGTGTATTGCACTGTGAATGAAAGCAAAAGAAAGAGAAAAGAGAAAAAAGCAGAAAAGTAGGGAGTTGTTACCAGGCACTGGTGCTGCCTTCATTCTTTTGTGTATTAATGTTTTCATAAACTACAGCTGAGTTGCAGGTCAGCCTAACTTTTCAGTTTTATTTTATTTGTAAGCCATTCTGCATCTTAGAACAGTGTTTATTGTTTACAGTTGGCAGGTCTGATTGCACTTCTCTTTACGGTATTCAGGCTTTGAGTTTGACAGCTTAAGAAATATCTGTTTGTTGAACTGCTTGCTGCTGTTCTCCGATTTGTAATGAATAGGAAGTTCAGGCCACACAAAGACATTATGGATACAGTCAGAAAATGCCAGAAACACAATATATTGAAGCAACACTCCATTAACCCAAGTTAGGTAGTGCAGAAAAGTGATCACATTTATATCAATATATGTTTTAGGAGACAAATTAGCCTTTTATTCACTGTAATCCATAAAATTCTCCAGGCACAGAACAGAAGGCATTAATCAGCAGCTATTTGGCTCTACACACGTCCTTACAATAGGGTCTGGAACTGCCTTTTACAAACTGAGAAAGTGTGAAAAACTCTTTCCAATGCAGTGTGAAAGTCCCATTTGAAAACCATGATAGCGGAGCTAGGTAAACAGCCTCCACAGAAACACTGTGCTCACTGCTGCACTGTAACACCACACAGCAGCCCTGTGTGGGCAGTTTCTGTACAGAGATTTTCCTATGGACAACGCTCTCCTCTGTAGACAGAGTGTTCTTTCATAGGTCCATTCAGTTTTCATGCTGCTGTTAGTCACTGCAGGTCTACGAATAATAATTCCACTCATTTTCGTGGTGTTACATTTCCCATTACAGAAATACAGTCAAGAATAGAGTGGCAATTACAACGTGAATAATAATGTACAAATACATTGCATTTCCAATGCTTTCTCTCTTGCTGACAACCATACAGTCAAATAAACTATGATAAACGAGATAGCCCAATCAAATTTATAGAGGAATAAAATTTATTATGCGGCCGAAAGATCGGTCACAATAAGCCACGATATTGAGGAGCAGCACCGAGCCCGGGGTCGGTACTGGGTGAACGCGCATAGATCTGACCTCTGGCGCATCAGATCTCCCCTGGTTCACCCCGACTGTCTCAGCCAGGATGATTTTTATACAGTTTTTGAGGCATGACCACATCCAGTCCATTCTTCTCAGCCCTGAATCATATTCATGAGGTTCTTCTTTCACTGTATAGGGCTGGACAAAAAAGGTTTCTGGATGTGATGAATGGTCCATCTTGCGATGAATTGTCCATCTCCGGATGACGAAATTGGTACATCTGGCTCCTCAGTCTTCACAGTAGGATTCCCAGAAACATAATTCCTTGATGGCCGAGATGTAGATATCAGGCGATAGTGATCAGGCCATCATCGCTCAGTGTAGTGTGAATGTTCCTGTGATACAAATCTGACTCCACCTGGGATGGAATTCTCACCTATTGACTGAATGACTGCTCTGGTGTTGTGAAAACCCCTCCCTGGCCAAACTGGTTTCAGGAGTTTTGAAACTTCTGGTTTTAAGGGGGGGGACTGCAGCTTTTAATTCTTATAACTTTAATTCAATTCATATTTTAGCACGAATTTACAGAGTTCATTTATAACATAAACCACCAAAGCTTCTTAACACATTTTGAAGCATCCCTCTAGAGCTGTTCAATCACATACTTCCTTAGATACATTCAGAAGAGATCCTTTAAAAAAACCTTCCTGAGTGTGTATTTTTACAAAATGCATTCACATACTGTGTGAACAGCATCTGCATCCTTTAGCAACACACAGTATTTGTCATTGATCTGATACTGAGAAAAAATGCCCTACAACACACTGCAGACAGATTCTTAGAAGGGTTTAGCTCCAGATATCTAGATCAGCTCCAGGTAGCTGAAGGTAACCATCTCAGAGTGCTGTACCCAAGTTAAAAGAATTTAGGTTCAGGATTTTTCATAACTTCTAAAAATACTGCGGAAATCACAAGGGCAAGTAGCTTGAATCCCCCCATGCAAGGCATGCTCAGTTTTTCTCAGCAAGATTTGCCATATAAACACACACTCAAGAAGCAGGCAGCTTGAGTGACTGCATGGCTGCAGCTGAAACAATGTACCTTAAGCAAAGCTGCAGCTCAGACTAACAAATCCATGATTTGCTTTAAAAAACAAGATGGTAAATTCTGATTTTCTGCTTTAAGTCTAGATGGTTCACATAACTGACATAGAGAAAGGTGTACTTTCTGAGCTAAGTATACCCACAAAAGCTCTTTATTTATTTGACTTCAGATATATTCGTACACGCCGGTAAAATTATGAACAGATTTAGACATTGGGAAGAATGCAATTCAGCTGGTCCATGAGAGAGTAAATGAGATCTTGAACTTGGTGACTTGGTGCAAATTACAAGGTATTATCTTAAAATCATTACTTTGCAATTTTTCTTGCATCTCTCAATCAGAACAAAGGCATAAGATTCAATGTCCCTTTAAAAATCTTTCTTACATATACATCACAATATGTTCATTACCTGAAAATAATTTATCTGCAGATAGGTTCCATTAAAAATGAGACAATGCTGAACTATGAAACCAATGCTGTGTTTCATAAGTAGTAATTGTACGTTGTTTTTTGATAAGTTTGTATTCTGTGTTCCTTACAACTTCCCAGCATGATGACATCAAAATATTCTTCCAGTCTTTCTCTTTGCTTCCTGTACTTCCTTCCAATACCCTCAGCTCCCTTCTGTATCTCAGATGCCTTCTCCCCACCTTGTAATTCTAGTAATTTGTACATCATTCTAGCAGTTTGTATATCATTTGTACATCCTCTGCTTGCCTTTTTCCAGCTTGTTGCCTGGACCACAGTAGAAGATTGGGTTGACACATTCAAATCCTGCCAAAGAGAGTAGAAGGCTTCTCAGTTTTTCTTCATTTGCTATCAAGAGACACATTAGTAGTGGCTATCCCTAGCGTCCTCACAGTAACTTTGAGACTTAAAAACCGGCAGACTAACCTACTGCCAGCTTCATTTGAAATCAGGCAATTAATTAAAAATGTATAAGAGGGAGATCAACCCTTCATACAAATCTTGTTTTCTTGGAAAAATATGCAAAGAAAATATTAATAGAAATCCCACTAAAAATTAAAACAAGAGTAAAAAAACAATTAAGGTAGCTTTATGGATGTTTCATGTAGATATTTTAATTAGCTTTCAGTATGGAATCGCCGGCACTTAGTAGAAACAAATAATTTTCCACTTCAGAAAAAGAAATTAGGAAGGAGGTTAGACGAGTTATGAGATGAATAAGTAATTTAGCATGAAAACTCTAAAAACTTAACGAAAAAGTTCTGTTTTTTCAAATGTTCTGGTCCTAATGTTTCCTGACATTTTAAAATTACTGTCTTGCAAGCTGTAGTACTTATTCAAAGAAGAGCCATTTGATATATATCTCTGTTTAGGTTCCACACTTTGGGCCCTACAAAAGGATGATTTTCCAATTTAATTAAATGCTAAGTGATTAAAAAACTGTGTCTGTGGTTAACTGAATGTGTGTTATTAATTAATAGATGTCTTTGTTGTATTGCTTAGGAAACAAACATAAATGCAGCATGACAACAAACATGATACTTTTCAGATAGCTTTTTTGCAAAGTTTTTGGACATTGCAAACAGAAGTTGGGAGTAAGGGTACCATGACCTCATTAATTAAATTAAATCTTCATTAAAAGATGAGCGTAGTAAAAATAGAGATGTTTAAAGTCTAAGTGCTTAAATAAATGGGGTGAAATGTTGCTATATACACAGAGGGATGATTATCCCCAAGTCAAGCCTAGAAACTCCCCCAAAGTAACTCTTAAGAAACAGGAAATTAATGGTACACAGTTCTCAGGAAAATGGGGAAAGAATTTAAAGTGTTTATGCTCTTTTACTGTCTGCTGGGGAAGCATGATTAAGCAGTGATTAAATTTGGGAAAAAAAAAGGTTTTTATACACACAGTATTTAACAAACCCATTATTAATCTAAAACAGTCTAATCTTTCTCAAGTCCAGTCTAAACTCTGAAGTGTTGTGGTGCTCAGTATAACCAGTTCCTTAGTTCCTCCAGATCAGAGACCATACCAGAGCACAGCATTGCTGCTTTCTGGCCTCATGCCCAATTCTTATTCCACCCATAAAATCAGGTGGTGGAGAATGTCAAGCCTGGCTGGATTTCATTTCAGTGTAAGGCTGAGAAATAGCTGGGGATTCCAGGTCCTGAATTTCAGATTCACTCAGTGATCTACTGGCCAATGAGACTGTACTGTATTGCTACACGGCAGAATGTAATTTAAGGTCCAAGATCACAGATACAGTTTTCAGCTCTGTAGATCCTGAGTAATTACAGATTGTCCTAACAAATTTAAGCTAATTTTAACTAGTTGACTTGCATTTTTCTGGCAGTGTAGCCTTCTAATTTTCTAGGTTACTAGTTCATTAATTCACTAATTTAGTGCAGAATAACCACAGGTCCCCAATAACAGGCTGTTGCTATAATACCCAGACTAGCTCATTTGGAACTAACATCGACCTGCTTATGCAAGTTACACCTGGATCTTTGTCTGCAGTGGGCATTTAAACAAATTCAGGAAGGCATGTTTGTTCCTGACAAGAAAAAACTAAAATTACTATGATGAAACTCTGAAGTATTTCTTCTCAGAGAGAGGAAAAGTTAAGAATTACACAAAGCCACTGATGCCCAAAAATAGGGCAGGAGAGGAAGCATGGCTTATACTTTTATACTTTGCAATCTCTTCCTGAAAAAGTCCTATTAGGAAATGTTCTTGAAGTCCCTTTGGTCTAGTCTTATCTGCCTAGCTAAGTGGACAAATTAAAATAATTTGGTATTCATCCCACCTATTTAGCAGAGTGAACATCTATTGCAGCATGTGCACTGTAATACTATCCTGTGGTCTTGCACACTTCAAGACAACTGCTATTTATGTCTGTCTGCTCACTCATTTTCCATGAGGGACCACACAGCAGTTTAAGTCCCTGTTTTCACATGACTTTCTCCATTTCTGTAAAGCTATTTCATTTAAGCAATGCAAAAAGAGACTTCTGGGTCAACTGTGTCTGGACATGCTGTGAGCTAGCTGGAGACTTGCACAACCTTCTAGTGGTCCTCTAGGGTCAGCACAGGAAAAAGGATAATTCAGGGTGGCAAACTCTTACAGATAAACACTTTTTGTAAGTCTGATAATGAAAGAATCAAGCAGGGAGTCGTTCAATACCGGAGAAAGAAAATAAAGTACATCTGCGTGTCCGTTCACATTGGATAGCTTTTGAGGCAGAACAGTTTGTATTAGATTTTAGGGCTGCACTGTAAGAAATTCCTTTGGCAGAGGTAGTGAAGTGGTAACCGAGATGCAGAGCAGGTCTCAAAAACAACCAAATGGACAGAGACCATGATGTTACCAAAGAACAGACACACAGAAACAGAATTGATAACAGAGCCACTGCGCAAAATGGATAGAATTACAGCATCACCACCATATAACCTGTGCAGGCATTAATTAGTATGGGGCATAGCAGACGGCGTGGTATGACTGTTCCTTTGGTTAAGGACTGGAGTTGTAACTTTTGTCTCCTTTTTCCCCTTGGGATTCTTATTCTATTGGGTATGTGCACATATAATCAAATATAAATTCCAACTTGTGAAAATTTACCTATGCAATTAATGATTTTCTCTAGGCATGGTTTAACTGGTAACTATTAAACTTACTGAAAGCTGTGATTATATGCTTAGTGAGAACCAAGTGCATTTTATCTACACCTGAATTCTGTGGGTGTCACACAAGTACTAGCATTAAAACACTGTTCCAGGGAGTGTCCATGCTAAGTCCCACTTGTGTTAAATGAAGAAATAATTTTGTATTTGCTATGTCTGGTCTCTTGCCTCTTTTAGTTCACAGAGTGCTTTCCAGCCAAAAAGATAAGCATCAGATTTATTTTTAGCTAGCCTTAGCATTATAATTCAGGATCCTTTTAATGTTCAACTGTGTATTTTCCCTGTTCTTCCTTGACGAGCCTTACAAATGACTGAAATATGAGGAAAATCAAAGTGGTCAGTGAAATTGTTGGATAAACTCCCTGTATCTGTTCTACAGCTTACTGTCTCTCTCTATTCAGTGGTTGGCTAATCACCTGCTAGACTAAAATAATCTTCTACCAGATAATGGGAAAAGTTGTTTCCTCTTCCAATCTGGGATCTCCAACTGATTAATATAATCTCATGGCACTGCTGTTTGAAACCTTAGCTGGTAAACATCCCTTTTATCTGACAGCTCCCGTCCCTCAGTAAGGGCCTCCCTAACCATCAGAGTCTCTGTGTAAGAATGAATTAATATGAAATACTATAGGCTCTGTACACTGGCAGCATGGGATACAACTGTTTCTGAGCAGAAAAAAGAGATGAAATGAAAGAACAGTAAGCACATAAAATATTAATTTAAGGCTCAGCATGATACAAAGCGTTACAGGGTGACACTGTTTTTTCTTTCTTCTCTCTGTGGGCCAAATCAGATACACATTTGGTGAAAAGGACCCTTATCCAACAACAGTTAAAAAACCCCGACCAACAAACAAAACCAATAAAGACTCAAGGATAACATGCTGCAAATAAACCTTGGACATGGGCCTAATGCGCATCTTGAGCTCTGAAAAAGGAGATGAGAACAAGCAACTGCCAACAGTTTAGAGAACAACTGGAAAGTTAGAATACATATTAAAAAATCAAGAATAGTTTCTTGAGCTGCTCTTTTCCCTCATGTCCAATAAGCACCCACGTTTTTACCAGGTTGTATGTGATATTCAGGGGACATGCATTTCACATCATCAGGTCCTTCAGCTGGCTAGGCAATTCCAGATTTTAAAGAATAATAGCCAATCATTAACTCCTGAAATGAAAGACCAGTTGGACATGTGTAATTCTTTTATATGACTTTTATACGACTTTTATACGAGGACCAGGCTGACTCTAGAGAAAAGGATAATAGTATGCTGTCAAGGCAGACTTCCATTACAATTGAGATTGATTTAGCTGCAAATAAGATTTTTGCATACTTTTTTTTTCTTTATTTACAGGTAAATTCCCAGTACTATTTCATACAGTACTTAATTTGTAATAGAATTCTTAATCTTGAACTATATATTATTTTGGGGGAAAGAAAGGACAAGGAACCTTATTCAAAAATCTCATCAGAGCAGACAAAGATCATAGTGTCTTAGAATTATTTAGGTTAGAAAAGGCCTTTAAGATTGTCAAGTCCAACCATTGTTGTTATAACCACAACAGTCTTAGATAAATTGGTGTGTACAAAAAACCATCAACTTCATCATATTTCCGCATGGATTTCAACTACAGTTCAAAGGAAGATACAGAAAAGGCACTCTGTTCTCTTGGGTTTTCAATGATAAGAGGCATGCTGTGAGTGTATTGAGTTCACAGTATCATTTCTTGCTTCTGTTCCCATATAAATGCTCCAGTGCATTGTTCCACTGGATGCAAATAGTGCCAAGCATATTGGTAAACATGTTGATTTAGCTGTACCCTGCCATCAACTAATCAGATACACATTCTATCACCATTTTGCAATTAGTTATAGCCATTTTGCTTTTTCTGCAGTTTTCTGCAATTTTGTGCTTACTTTAAGAATAATGCATAAATTTGGACAGAGGAGGAGGTTTTAGGAAACGGACTTATATGCCTATTGCAACTAGTGTTTGAAGAAAATAAAACCCCTTATTTTCAAAACAAATTAAAGTCAGGTATCTGAACAAAGAAGAAACCACTGTCCTACAGTGGATTTCTTCCTCACTAGGAACATAAATAACCATAATCCTTTAGTTTTGTGGTTTATCTGTTCCAGGGCAGCCCAGCTAGTAAGGCACTGAGTGTTCTGGAAAATGGGTTAAAATCTTCATGGCTTAGAAGTTACTGTAAATAGACAGACTTATTGTGTGAATGTATTTTAACAGTGTAGTGATTTTAAAGGCTTGACTTGAGTACACAGTGCAATGAAGACATACTCTTTGCTGACAATATTTATATTCTTAATGTTTATTGTAATAGTTTGCAGTTCTGAAGGCAGAAGCATGTGAATATTTCCTACAACAGTCATTTGTGTTACTACAATGAATGGCATAGTGGGCGTAAAACATGATTAAATCAAACCCAAAAATTCAAGCCCACGGAATTAATTTCTAAGAAACAATGCACAAGGCCAAATTGCAGTAGATTAATTCCCTGTGCTTTGAATGAACGTAGCTGACTGTTTATAATATTTTCACTGTGATTTGATGTTGCACATCTCATAGTAGGAGCACAGGGAACTTCTCATGCCTAGAGGTGGATAATCAGTCTTTCTTCAGTTCTTTGAAAATAACGAAGTTCATTCATGAGTGTTCTTTGTGAGGGCTAACAAGGTTGGCTAACAAGTTAAGCTATTTCTGCTTTTATTTTAACAACTAGCTGTAGGATTTTCTGCTTTTGAAAAAATTCCTGTTGCTGTTTTACATGGTAGAGATATGTTATAGACCTATCCAGATAGAATGAAACTGAATGACTTGTTCATACCAATTATGAACCAGGCTGGTAATGCCTATGACTATGAAGCTGGCTGACATTTCACTTTGTAAGATCCAGTTACTATTAACTTTGTAAAACTTCAATCATATGGAATGAAATATCCCATGCTGAGTAATGAAATAAGTCATACTTTTGAAAGAATACTGTTTTGATAATATGAAAAGAATCCTCAGCTACTTCTCAGAAATGCCCCTCTAGTCCAGTAGTTCCTTAGATTCAGTATGTAGTCAAAACTAATTAAGCAAAAGAGGCAATGTTCTGTGCATTAGTGGGAAACAATAGTGTACTGATAACTGTAGCTGCTAATGCACATTGCTGGTGTAACTGAGGCATCCTTCACCAAATAGTTGCTTCCAATGAAACAGGACAAGCTTACCTTGCTGTCAAGATGAAGCTCTGGAACTGTAGCCAGACAAACTTGTTTGGCCAGTGCTTCTTTACCATTGCTTTCACAGAAGTTTATTTCAGAATGCATTGTAATCTGGAAGTTTGTAAAGGAACACCGGTCCTCACTGAGCAGCAGTGGGGTAATGGCTGTTAATTTCCCAGAAGGGTGTTGGCGAGGGCGTTGTAGCGATGTCACACTGCAGGATGTGTTAAGAAAGGACGTTTGGGGTACAACTGACATAACATGGCATCATCCTACTAGTCAGCTGGTGTCTGATTTTTCTGAAGGCTGTGAAAACATCTTGTATCAAGTAAAAGTACAGGGGAGGTTACAGGGAAGAAAGAAGCTTTATTCTTCCAGAGAAAATGAGTCCATTGCTTCCTCTTACATTATTCTTAAGCTTACGGTTTGTCCCTTATTGTTTTCATTGTGATTATTGTTTGTGTAGTCCAAGTCAAGAAAAAGGGAAACAGGATAAGCCCTGCATCTGATTTCTAATGGATTCTCATCTCACTGGTTGGCAATCCCTACCTTTGAGTAGGAGGCTGAGATTTCATAGAAAGAGGCCTTTATATCAAAGATGTGCCATTGAGATCCTTAGGAAAATCTGCTTAAATGTGGGCAAATTATGAGACTTTGTAAAACAGCATTTTGCACATCTTGAAGACATGTGAGTGTTTAATAATTAGGTCTGAAAATATTCCATGCTTACTTAGCAGATAAATCTCTCACATGCACGACAAGACTGCATAACTGCCGATCAGAAAGAAATAGTAGGACTGAGTCCAAAACACCACTGCATCACTGCTGAGAAACTTTCGCTATAACTGCTTGTGTTGAGGTTGAACAGAAAACTGAGAGCAGTTGCTAATCTTTTAATGATCCTTTCTTCCCTTGCTGACCTCTTATCAATCCAACAGAATTTAAACAGAATTAAAAAAAAAGACAATATATTTGAAAAATGAGATGATGCAGGTCAAGATCAGAAGGGCAAGATGGGTAAAGAACTGGGAACCAGGAGTGGAATCTAATGAAGAAATTCAAAACAAGGACCCAGAAAACTGGAGGAGCTTTAATTGAAGAGATGCTTGGAAGCCTGCTGGAAGTAATGGGGGAAGCTAGAATGAGTCATTCTGAAAACCTGAGTGCTTCAACACTAGAAGAAATATTTTCGTAAAAATATTGCCAGAGTCTGTTTTAATTCTATTTCAGATCTGAGTTAAGTCATGCCAGTTCATGCCCTATTTTAGACAACATTCAATACATATCTGGGTTGATGCAGCTATTTCTGGGCATAGGTTAGTCTTTAATTTCATGTCAAATCAGTGTTAAACTGGTCTGCTTTGCCCTTTATGTCTTCTTTTTTCTATTAGTAATCCAAATTAACTTGATAAACAAGAGTTCTCTAACCATGTAAACTCTGTGTAGCTAGTATGCACTGTACCATTTTATAGATGAAGAAAATTAGTCAGGTGAGTCATATAATTTGCTTTAGAAAGGGCACAATGAATCAGTGAATGAGCTAGGAATTTAAACTGAGGAATTTCTGACCTCCTGTTTTTTTTGGAAAGCCCAACTCATGCTTCCTGCAATTTTTTTCTCATTACACTACCGAGACAACAGCCTACTTTACTTGTTTAACTTGTGCAACGCTCCTATTAAAGTTAACTGGTTATACTTAGGCACTGATGAGCCAATAGCCTTGACCTTAAAAGAAGCTCAGCTTGTTAGTTACTGTTGCTTAATCCTTCCTATCTGTAAATTTGTTGTCTGTCTCAAAGGCTGAGAATTGTCCTCTTAGCTTTGTTTACATACTAGAGGAGGAGAAAAACCGCTTTGGCAGACTGAAAATTCTTCAAGTGAACAAGAGAAGGACAGACGCATTGTTTGTATGCCTACTTGGGTGTGTCATACTCAAAGAAATTCAGAATGGGGGTGGGAACTGAAGGAACAGAGACAACAATCAAAGGCGAGAGGAGGAGAAGGCTGGACTTGCATATTAATGAGACCTCGCCTGCAATTGGGAATTTCCTTTCATTACATTTTTCTTTTTTCATTTTCCACCACTTACCGTTTTGTTGGGGTTTTTGTTCTTCCTCTGCCTTATGCGTTATTTCATGTTTGTTCCATTCTGTGCAAGAGCAGCCTGAAGTTGGCTCATATCCTGATTTCTGAGAAGTGCAGAAATAAGAGTCTCTGCTACTACACAGTGGGAAAAACAGTGCTAAAAGGAAGTGGTACAGAAATCAGGGCAAAATTTTCTAACATCCCTCTGCTGAAGGAAGAATTTTCCATTATTTTCAGATGGATGACAGTATCATGTTTACAGGACTGCTGCTAGGTAACTTCTTATTCTATACAAAAGGAAAAGTTAATGTGTTCATATGTATGGGGAATATTTCAAAGCTAGGTCAAAAGGAAACAAACCAAACATTTGTGGGTATCAGGTGACTGCTTGAAACTATATTATAGACAGGCAAAAATACCATTCCATAATCTGATACTTAATTCTTCTTGTCTTCTGATGTTTGCACCTGAGATCACTTAAATCTGTTGTTGTCCCTCCTTTCTGCATAGGTGGTATCACCTGAACCTCACAGTGTCTTTCCCCAGAGTGAATGAGCTCTATGGTAATCCCTAAAACAAAACAGACACCTGTTCCCATAAAGTGTTCAGGGAGAGACAGGCAGATATATTTTGGCTCAGTCCACCTCTATGCTGTAACTGATTTTGCAAATGCTGCCTTTTGCTCTTTAGTCTGTCATCTCTCTTGGCTCATCCTTTCCTTTTGAAAAAGATGTATATTTAAATAAAGGTGGAAATTTTTCCTGAAACGAGTGGATTCAAATAAACAGGGTAGATTCTTTCTTAACAAGCACATAAATAAAATTATTCTTGTAATTTTTTAAAATTTAATTTACTACTTGTGTTCCCAGGGAGTTATTCTCTTGAGTTTGAGAAACAGGGTGGGGGTTTGTTGGTTTTTTTTTTTTTTTTCCTAAAATATGGTTAGCCTCTACTGACCTTAATTTACTCTCCAGTCAGTTAATTGCACATGGTAATCCTCTATACATACATAGAGAGTCTCGGTGCTTTTTTGCACTTCTGCATGATCATCCTCTGAGTGACTCTTGGCAGGGTGGGGGAGGAAGAAAACAACAAAACCCCCCAAAAATACAGTCCCACAATATGTTTCCACTAGAACTGAATAAAATTGTGTGTGTAGTATACGCCCACCTGATCCTAACTATTCCTTTCCCTGTGTGCTGGCAGATTATTCCCTTGCCCTGATTATGTTGCTGACATTATGCTCATGAGGGAAATTCCTTCCTGACTCCAGATCTGGTGCATTTATAATCCTGTTGATGTAAGCAAAGCTCCCTGTACTTATCTAAGACTCAATTGTCCAATCAGTTCTACATATAAAACTCCTGTTAAAGTAAATAGAATGGCACACAATTTGCTGAAAACATGATCAAGACCCTAGTATGGTTTCTGCTCTAGAATGATAGCTACAAGATAACTTCAATGCAGCACTGCCCTGACAAAGCAAAAAAGCAAGTCTTACTGTTTTCTCCATCATCACCTGCTTGTCTCTGTCATTCCTTACACAGGAACAAGTACTCACGCAGGCCCACAATTTAACCAGTGAAGTTAAAATTAGCCTGGAAACAATGAGTAAATACATAATCTACTTTCTTAACATTCAGTTATTATTAATTTTAATGCACCTAAACTTTCTTGGCAAAAAGCCTTCAAAATTTCAGTAAAGCCTTCTATTACCTAACCTATCACACTGAACTAAAGACTAACTTCAGTAAGGGAGAAACGTAACTTACCAGCGTAGCATGTTACTGGTAGCAGTTTATACTGGAAAGGTTTTTTTTCCTGTGTACTTTTATGATGGAGGATGGGACACAGAAAATGTTTTGATTTAGAAATGCAGCTGGGGTGCCTCATGAGAGCTGCAATTTAGAAACTTCATGGTCCTATTGTTTTCTGTTCACCAGGCTCTCTAGTCAGACAAAAAAGCATTATACAGTGTAGTGCCTCCTTTTTGGGTTGTCTAGTTTTATCTTTCTGTGGCTCTCCCCTTCCTAAGCTGAACTAACCAGACCTAGGGATTCAATTTTCTGTCTAGATGAAATCTCAATGATCCAATTACTTAAGACCAGCAATTACTGCTAGTTCCCTTCACTCTCATAATGCCTTGACTACAGCTGCTTTTAGGATCTTCATCTTTATGGATTGTGTTGCCATTTAGGGAGGAGGTCCTGCCTCAAAATTTAATGACTGTCCCCTGTTATCTTTCAGTTACTATGCCTTGGAATTCCAGTCTCACGTGAAGATAAGCCAGACAAGCCTCACACTTAGACTGGAGCTTTGCATATGACCCAGATCATAGTTGGCCCCAGGCATTAAGGTATAGATGGCACAAAATTTCAGTCATAACACTGTCAAGCACTGAGCCGTGCTGTGCACAGCTCAAGTAAGAAGGGACTGTGTTCAGTGGGTCATTACTACGCCAAATGTGAGCAGTGTCTGGTACCATGGGCCACAAGATGCTGTTGGCAGGAAAAAAACAATTGCCAAGAGTTGTCCGTCATGATAATCAAACAACTTAGTGAGAATCTGAATTAAGGAAATCTAATTTTCCTAGATTTGGCCACGAGGTTAATTGATTCTGGCATCTCACCCCACACAGGTTTCGGGACGAGCTAAAGCTGATCTCGCCTCAGCTGCCGCCGCGGAGGGAGCCTGACGCCTCTCTTCTCTGCCCCTTGCCACAGCTCCCAACATGGCACAGCAACAGAACGAATCGCTCCGCTACTGCGACCACGACCCGAAACTTGGCAGAATTAATTCCCATTTGGCTCGCCTCAGGTGCGCCCGCCCGCCGCCACCTGCCGCGCCGCGCCGCGCCCCGCCCGCGCCTTT
>WEKY01040106.1:378-152027 GCA_013390045.1 Picathartes gymnocephalus | reverse complement strand
CGGGAGCGGGAGCGGAGCCGGGCGAGGAGCCGCGGAGCGGCGCGCCCCCCGAGCAGCGCGCGGCGCGGGGCGATGAACTCGCGCAAAGGTACCGCGCTGTGCCGGGCGGGCGGGAGCAGGGGGGGCTGCGCGGCCGCCGCCGCCGCTCATGTCGGCTCCCGGCTGTTCTCTTCTCCCCGCAGTGCTGGCCCTGCAGGCCCGCAGGCGGCGGCCCAAGCAGTCCGCGGCGGCCGGCAGGAGGGACAAGCACCCAGCTCCCCACAAAAAGTGAGTACGGGGACCCCCGACCCGACGGGACGGAGCCTCCCCCCGCGACCCCTCCGTTGTCTGTACGTCCCTCGCGCGTCGCTCCGGGCGCCCCGTAAAGACCCCCCGGGCCGTCCCGGCTGCCCGGTCCCGGGGCCCGCGGGACACAGGGCGGCTCCCCCGGCAGGGCACAGCACCCGCCCTGCCCAGGCTGTCCCACCCGGGATGTCGACACGGCCGATCGGGGACCGTCCCCAGCCCGGGCGCCGGGCTCAGCATCCTTCGGACAGGGCCGCTCGGTGCCCTGTGGGAACCCGCGCCAAGCACTCCGGCCACCGGCCCTGGGAACCCCCGCTTTGTCGGGAATCTGCCCGGCCCACGTGTTCCTCTTGATTCACTCTCCAGTTCTCTCATCTCTGTGGTCTCCTTTCCCAGCGCTTTCTGTTCCGAGGTTTCTTTCTGCATCATTGTCCCATCTATAGGCAGTCCTTTTCTCATCCTCCTCGGTACCATCAGACTATTTGCCCTTCCCAGATGGGTCTAATGGCCAACCATGCTGATACCAGTATCTCTTTGGTTTAAGTCTCTGTTAATCTTACAGATATGGACAGAAGTTCTCCATTTTCCCCTTCTTGTCTTCTGCTAGCCCTTCATGTTCTTGTCACTGTCGAGTTGATCTTTTCTCATTCTCATGATACTTGTTTTCACTGAACCACATAGGAACATTCTTCCATCTCTATAGTGTTCACACTTTACTCTTTCCTAGGGCAGTGTGGCTTTGCACTATTTAATTTTTTGTCCTTGAAGGATTACATACTTCTGTCACTAACTTTCACTGTGTTTTGTTCGGTGGGACTTCATTGATGACTCATTAAGTTGTCAATAGATGCTTGTCTTTGTTTTTGTTACTTGGGGATCCAGTCTAACTGCTTTGTTCTGACAGGGAAGTATGTCCTGATGTCAGTCATTACCCTGTCCTCCTAGTTGGCTAGTCTTAGAGCTGGGAAGCAGTGTATGGTGGATGGATGGATACATATGTGGTGTGGAGAGATGTTGTTATGTGCTATGGCAAATGATTCAAGGGGCAAGGTCTTTTTCTTTGTGACTTCTATTGGGGAAAAAAAAAATATATCTCTGACCATGAAGTGTTCGGTTTGCTTTTTTTTTTTCTAGTTACAATGAATGGGTGCTTTTTTCCCCTCTAGGATGGGTAAAAATAACACAGATGAGGTGCTGGTGTAGTGGTGATCAGACTTAGACAGCTAACTTTTGTTCACATCCTGTTCCACTAGTGCTGTTTCCTCCTACATTGTGTAAAAGCTGTGTTATGCTTTCAATTGTTTGAATTTGGAGTTACTGCAATGGAAACAAATGTTATATGCAAGATGTGCAGTAATTGATTCCCTTGTTTCCAAAAACCTTTTGGAAATTCAGTTTGTATTGTTACACGGGTTTGTTTCTTGCCAGTTGGAAAACGGAAATAGGTTAAATTTTGTTGTAGCTCTAGGTTCACAGTTATTTTTGAAGCTTTCAGTTAAATCTTAACCACAATGTTGTTAATAAACTTCTATTCTTAGGTGATAGAGCACTTAAAACACTTCTTAGTGGAGCTAAGTGGGATGTTTTGCTGAATGAGTTTGTTAAAAGTTTGCTTTCACAGAGACTTAATAAGTACAGAACTGGTCTTTGTGTTTGCTGAAGAAACTGGCTACTGTTAAGTCGGGGTGCACAGTCAGGAGCTGGCCATTTGCCTTACTGAGTCGGCATTTCCAGATGCAATGCTCCAATCCAATCAGTTGCCTCGTGAAACAAGTGGTTTTGCTGTAGCTGACAAGAGCCATCTTTTCTCTTCTGCTGTGTACGTTTTCTCTTCAAACCACTCTTATGCTCTGGAGACCTCCTACTCTGTTTTATGCTTCTATATGAAAGCAAAACTCATTTCAAGTTTTTAAGTCTCCTTGCAAATAGTTGAGCCCCCCAAAGTAAAGCCAGTATCAGACATTTTCAGTATCTCTTTTGTCTTGTTCCTAGCCTTACTTTAAATTCAACTGCTACAGCATATACTAGTGTTTTAGAGGCATATGGTGTGTGTGATGCACATCAAATGCACAGTATCTGCAAATGAAAATGTTGATTTGAGGGGTGGAGGTTCTATACCATAAATTCCCTGTACTAAACTTGCTCACTACAGGAAAATTGTGACTTAGTTTTGAATCCAAAGCAATTTATTTTTTTCCTTAACTGTGATTCTTTGGAAAACTTTTCTCTGCCAGGTCATAGTTTTATGGAGTAACTTCCATTGTTGCTGTTAACAATGTGCTTCAAAGGGAACTGCAGGACTTCTTTTGTAAAATTGGCTAGGAGAGTTATATCGTATTGTAGTTTACTTGCAGTCTTTTGTTTGAAGAATATTAAGATGATGACAGAAGAAGAAAAAACTGCAGTACTCTGAATAGCTTTTTGTCTGTTATGACCTTATTTGCCAAGGAAGGCTGTGCGATTGGTCCTGTAGCTGCTCCATATTGGCCCCTAAGTCAATGAGAACAACTGGTGGAGGTGAATCTGTATTTTTTTTGCAATAGGGTGGAAAAAAAAAGAAAATAGAAGCTAAGTGTCTCATATTCTGAAGAGAAAGCACTGTGTCTTGAATCAAGACTATATCTATATTTAATGTAATAAAATTTACTTGATATGGCCTTACTTTGAAATCAAGCATCCAGGCTACTGAAACAGAGTATCTCACTGTATTAAAATAAGTTAGCACTTGATTTTGGTTGTAACAGATGGATTTGCATGCAGCGTGTGCAAACTACTAATGTATTTTTTCAGCTGGACAAAGGACTAATCAAAATTGTTAATTTGGGTCCTCTGCGATTTATTTCTCCATAAAGTGGAGGTCAGAATTGCAACAGGTCTATGAAATAGAGATTTTGACAGATGCCTGAGTCTGTTCAGAGGTAAACTTGCTTTCAGGCAAGGCAGCCAAGCCTGTTTACTGCCCTTCACTTAGTGCTAACAGATGGCCTCAGGTACATCTACCTTTTGCATTCAGCAGAATGCTAGGCTCTTTATGTTCAGACTATTACTGGCTTCAACTGGGGTAAACTTTTACCTTGGATATATTTTTTTGCTTGTCTTTATTTCTAAATAAATCTGACAAAACCAAGTGAATACCCAGTTAGAGTTGTCCTCTTTAGCATGTCAACAACATTTTTATCCAAAGTTAAAAGAAAGCATTTTGTAAGTAAAAAATTCGAGATGATGGTGTGTGTACCTATGGAGAGAGGATTATGTGTGCTGCATATTTTGATACAAATGTATAAATCCAGATACCAAGATTGATTTTTTTTTTTTTTTTTTTTAAAGCAGTACTTTAGAACAGGTGATACAGAACATGTGATACTACTGTGCAGTGGTGCAGTACATCCATGTTGGCTAACGTGGGAAGTGCCAGATTTCTGCACTGTGCAATTGCAGATGTCTAACTTCTTAAACCCACACGTATTGTAGAGCTATCAAGGTTTAGGATATATTACATTATTATGGAGTCTTAAATGTGTAAAAGTCATTCACTGCTTTTGTTTGTCAGTGTTTCTACCACAATGGTTTTCAGCCTCTTTCAGTAAGTTGTTTTCCTTAGAAGCAGCATCTGTTAGGTAGTTCCTGTTCCCATGAGTACTTACTGAATGTATTCTGGGTGCCGACCAAAGGCTATGGATGCAGCTCTTGGCCTTTCCGTATGAGAGTGACCATAAATTCTCACAGTCTGCAGTGGTCTTGTATCTGTCCCTCAAGTGTAACGTTTGTGAAGTTGGTGGTTGGTTTTCTTTTTGCTTGGAGTGATTTACTGAAGAATGTCAGACAAGCAAATGTTAAATTTTTTAAGAGCTTTTAAAGAGGAGGATTAGGAAAGATTCAGAAGTATAGAACCCAAAGTTATGCCAATATCTAATGAAAGCAAATGAGGGGACCTCAGTTCTCTACCAAAGAAAGGGACAGGACTGATAAAAATGAAAATGTAACTATATAGCACTTGTATTCATAATTGAGCCCTTCCAATTTAGTAGTAATTGCTTTTGTTGTGATTCTACCAGACTCTTACCTTTGCAATCTAGCCTGTATTTTAATAATCAATAACGAATTCTGTTCTACTTGCCTATGGGGACTTTGGGAATGGGCACTGTTTTACTAGGCTGCTTAAAAAGAAAATTAAAAATATTTTATTAATATTTGAAGAAACAACTGTCATTACAGTTCCCAGTATTTGTATCTTTAAAGTATTGTTTGTCTCATCTTTCCTATATTTGAAGTGATGACCCTTGCTTCCTGGTTTTCCTAGCAAGATTTTTTGCCCCCCTCCTCTATAGCCCTTATCCTTGTTTTCTCGTTTTTCACTTTTAATCTGTTAACAGTTACAGCATATGGTAAGAGGGATGGTCGTATTTGAAGTTGGCAGAGCTTTGATAGCAGTCTTCATGTGTCCACTGTCTACCCCAGTAATATATCTTTTAGGATGAACTCTGTCTTTGGAAACTATTGTGTTTGGATGGATCTCTTATATGCAGAAGGTGTGTAGAGAAGTGGCTGGAAAATACGCCTAGTATAATAAAGCACATGTTACAGAACACAATTGCAGCAGTCTGCATCTGAGCCTAAGATAACTGTAGAAGTTTTTGTATTTAAAAGAAGATATTCTGAACAAGCTTTTTGGCTGAAAAAGGTGGTATAAATTTCAAAGTGAACCTCTGTAAAGGTACCTACTTTTTTTTCATTTCATGTGTACTGTTTTTATTTTAGGCTGTACATTGGGAAAGGCTATGATTAAAATAGTCTATATGTCTAAATAACACATTTTCTGTTTTTGTCCAGCAAAGCAACTGGCACACTTTTGACTTTTATATCAATGTCATCCATAATGAAGTAGAGTTCTGCTAAGGAAGTCTCTTTGTGTGTTAATGCTAAAGGAATCTTACCTTGAGCTTCTTGGTTAAAGGCAAACCACTGAATAGACCCTGGTGAAATAATGCTTCTTGACAGTATTGGTGCCTCACTGTTTTTCCTCAACAGAAGTTAATCAATTAAAAGTTGATTAATTTGAATGTAGGAGATTAAAAGAATCAAGGGCTTCAGTTGCCTTGAGCTATTATCAATGCTTAGTTTGCAGTTTTCTAAAATGGAAGGGAGTATTCCATAGTTAGAGGTCAATGATATTTTCCTATCCCTGAGGAAAAAAAATGTATATCTCTACTGTTCTTGTTGCAGTGATAAAGGTCAGAGCTGTCTAGCTACACTATATGTACCTTAAATTCTGGTGTTAAAATCTGTTGTTTACTACTTTTCAAACTGTACTAAAATTTTATTGGTTTTGTATTCCAGTTCCTAAAGAAAGCTCTCTTGGGATGTATTTTTTTTCCCTTCACATTGCTCTGCTTTTTCTAGTCTCACGTTTCACCGCAGTAATTTCTCTGTGTAATAATTGTGTTTATCTGCTACCCTCCTGTTGTTGCTCACCTGTATGTGATGTTATTCCTTCATCACAGACTTAGATGCAGATGGTTGTACAAAATCATTAAAATCCAATTAAAAAGTAATTAAAAGAATGCTAGTTAAGTGCAGCTGAGACTTCAGTTAAGTAAGGTACTTGACTAAAACTGTAATAAACAAAGCCAACTTTTTTTTAATAGCTATTTTAGTGTTGGAAAGCCAATGTTGTAAAATAAATTGTGCTTCTGTGTAAATTGTGGTTTACATTTATGGTTGTTACATAGTTCACATCTTACGGTTTCAAAAAACATTATGTAGAACTAAAAACTGCTCAAAGGAGGTAGTAAGGGTGATTGAGGATATTGAGCAGGCTTATGTATGACTGGTACTTTTCAGATAGGTAAAGATGACTAAGGAGCATTTTGATATGCCTGAAAAATCATTTCAGGTATAGAAAGGGAAGAAGAAATAAGAAATAACTTATTCATTGCAAAGCAGTGGTATCCAAAGAATGGCTTCAGTGGAAAAAAACCCAACCCAACTTCTTTTTGTATAGTACAAAAGACAGAATGTGGCTTTGCAACATGTTGTAGAGTCCAAGTTACAGGTGGGTTTAAGAAGGATAAGACTGGTAATTAGAACCATCAGTAGTTTTTAAGAATGCTGTTGTCCGTGCAGTGTAATTTTCCAAGCCCCTGTTTGCTGAAGTCCTGTCAAGTAAATTTGTCCTAATACAGAGTGATCCAGTTGTATACTCATCCCTAAGCATATGTTTCTGGCACCCAGTGGTATAATACTGGCCTAGGTATGTGTTTGACCTAAATTAGTGTGGCAGCCCTTAGATTTTCAAGGCCACTTCTGTGGGTCGCTTGCAGCATCTGATGGTATTCACAAGCCTGACAGGATTTGTGAGCCTGGATCCAAGCAAGGTGATCTATGTGTGGCACTTCTGTGCCTGGCTCAGCAAGGAGCTGTGAAATGGGACTTAGCTCCTGAATCTAAGTGTACAGTGAATCAGTAGAGCTGTGTTTGAGAAGAACTTTTGTGCCCAAGAACAGGAAGGTTATGATGATAGGGTGAGGAGGCTTTCCAGGGAGTGAAAAAGCACGTAAGGAATGGGCATGCTTGAAATGCTACTTTTCTGTAGGCTTTGATGCCATCTGCAGGTCTGACTTTGATACCAGAATGAGCCTGGGATTAAAAGTTGTGAATTTAAGAATTCAGATTATTTCCTTGGTTACTGTGAACAAGTAGATCTATTTTAAGGTTTCAGTTCTCATGCTTATGTAATAGCTCAGTAGTTCACTCACTTGTGAAGTAGGAGTTAAGATGCCTGAGGATTTTCAAGGTTCTTATTTCAACCTGCCATGTGTAAGTGTCAATCATAAGATTATAGGCCGTGCTAGGCTTTGGTGTGTAAGGGACGGCCGATAGCTTTACAACCATTCTACAGAATAATCAAGAGCAACAGACTGATGGAGTTGGAGTGTTTAAAAGGGAACCATTGCTATCAAGTTTCACTCATAGACAGGTATCAGCATGCTGCTTGACTGCTGCCAGGTAACTCTTGAGTTACAAAACAGACACATAGTGATTTGGTTAGAATGAGGCTGTATGGGTCATTAAATGATTTTTCTTTTTAGCGCAGTAGTCACAATTCAGCATTTTTATGAAAGAAGGAGCCCTGAGGAGATCAGAGGCTTAAGCTTTCTTTCAAGTTCTGTTTCCTGGTGTCAAAAGGCACAGTATGACAGATCCCTTTTGCCAGAATCTACTCTCAGGTGAATGTTGTAAAGTGTCAGGGAAACCTGGATACAACCAGGAGCTTGATGATACTATTAAGAGTTCTGGCTCAAAAGAATAAAAATCATCTTCACAGATAATAGTATCTGAAAGAACATTTTTACTTTTTTTTAAGGTAGTCTATTGCTTGGGGTGACCTGTTTTGTATATTAGTAATGCTGTGTCTCAGCGCATGTTGGTATCCAAGTCCATGATGCTGGTCCCTAGACATCTAACCAAATTCCACTCAAATACTCCTAGAGCAGTGCCTCTCTTTTTAATGTTAATTAGAGATTTTAATGTTTATTTTTTTGTTTCGCAGAAATGCTTGCTATATGGCAACTTGTAAGTTGGATTGTGTCAACAGTGTTGAGAAAGTGACACACAGCGATTTTGGTAGTTGCTTCCACCCTGTGCATTTCATAGAGACGTTCTTTAATCGGAAATGAGCAGTGCTGGGAATTGGGAGCTTTGTGATGAGCTCAGCAATGCTGTTGTGGGCAGACATAATTTGGGCACACCAGCCGGTCAAGGCTCTTGGAGAAGCTGGATGTGAAAACACAATATGTGAATCTCAAGTGACCTTAAAATGTGAGATAGAGCTGTAAAGAACTACGCTGAGGCTACCGCTGTTTTAGATCACCAGATACCTGATACATAAGTGCTTTGGTGTTTAGTATGGATCAGTTACTTTTACATGTTGCATTCTCACTGCTAATCCAAGTTGTTTAGTAAATCCAGCATTTAAAAACAAGGTTGAAACTATTTATTCCAATGGACAATACCTGTTTTTCCTCAGTTGTCTAAAACAAGTGTTACTGAGAATTGATTAGTTTATCTAAAAATGTTGCAACAAAGTTTGATAAATGTTTTACATATTGTATAAGAACCATAGTGCAGGAAATAAAATTATTTATTCTGTTCTTATAATTGAAAAGTAGTATACGTGTATTCTCTAATGTTTATTTCTGAAGCCAGAAAATCAGTTTTGTGTAATGAGAATATTTGTCTTGGGAATAAAGATGTTACTCTTTTAAAATTATAATTTTGATCTAATTTTGTGTTTCCAGAGTGACTCTCAGTAGCTTGTGTCTCGCAAGGTGCCATATCTTGTCCTAATTGTAGCATTATGAAAGTTTGAGCTAAAGTTTAAGTAGATCAGACTCCCTTCTCTTCCACTTGTACCTTCTCTGCAGTAGCTGCTTGTCTTAATCCTTGACTTGCGCTTTACCATGCCACTGAAAACAGAGAATTTTTAATAGTGGCAACTAAAAGGAACGTTAAAATAAACTGCAGCTGAATACATATATTGAAGCAAAACCACAGATTTATTTTGAAATATTTTCTGTTTTTGTTATAGATTTTTCTATGTATCAGTGTGTGGGATCATTGTATTTATCAGTGTTTGGTGAATGGAATTCATTTTATAGTTAAAATTCTAGGTCTTTCTTAATGGATTTGTCTGGTACTCTGCTTTTGCAAGTGATGAAAAAGGAATATGATAACTTGGGGCCTATACGTGTAAAAAGGGATAATTCACTCCTAGTTGTGCTGCAATCTGAATCAAACAATTTGACATATTTTCATTGTTATACTATCTCCTTTCCCACTTTAAAACAATCAACATTTTAGATAAGTATGTCAAGTATGCTTTGTCAATCAGTTTTTACTAATGCTGCTTAATATACACCAGTGTTTCCGAAGATACTGAAGATGGCTGCAGTCTGAACAAAGAGCAGGGTTGTCTGGAACTGTAGGACTCTGTTTTGTGTGTATGTTGGTTTGGATCTCAATGAGCCTGTGTGTGCCTGGCTGGCCAAGAAGGCCAATGGCATCCTGGCTTTTATAAACAGCAGCGTGGCCAGCAGGAGCAGGGCAGTGATTGTCCTCCTTGTACTTGGCACTGGTGAGGCCACACCTCAAATCCTGTTTGGTTTTGGGCCCCTCACTACAAGAAAGACACTGAGGTGCTGGAGTGTGTCCAGAGAAGGGCAGTGGAGCGGGGGAAGGGTCTGGGGCACAGGTGTGATGAGGAACAGCTGAGGGAGCTGGAGGTGTTTGGCCTGGAGAAAAGGAGGCTCAGGGGTGTGACCTTATCACTCCTACAACTGCCTGGGAGGAGGGTGTAGCCAGGTGGGGGTTGGCCTCTTGTCCCAGGGAACAGGTGACAGGACCAGAGGAAATGGCCTCAAGTTGCACCAGGGGAGGCTTAGATTGGATATTAGGAGAAGTTTCTTCGCTGAGGGGGTGGTCAATTTACCAAAGGAATGGGCTGCCCAGTGAAGTGATGGAATCACCATCTGTGGAAGCGTTCAGCAAGCGTGTGGATGTGGCACTTAGGGGCATGGTTTAGTGGTGAACATGGTGATGCTAAGTTCATGGTTCCAGTTGATGATCTTAAAGGTCTTTGCCAGCCTAAACAATTTTATTATTATATGAAATAGCAATGGAAAAGCTGCATAAATAATAAGAACTTCTTGTCTAGGTTTTTTCTTCTCTTATAACTAAGATGCACTTGCCAGCACAATTGTTTTGAAAGTTGTTTTCCCTTATATTAGGACTTACTCTGCATCTTATTTTCTGTATGTAGGGTATTTGGATCATCTTGACATGAAACATAAAACAGCAGACCTACAGTAAACTGAAGACCAGAGAGATGGGAAATATGTTCCTCTTCTCTATTTTTTTATTCAAGAAAGTGAAAAAAGTGATCTTTATACACAGATTTTCGTAGTGGTATTTCTTCTCTGGAATTATGTGTTTGGAGAGTTTTTCAATATTGCATTATTATATAACATAAACCAAATGCTTTTATGATGCTGTTTTATTCTGCCCATATAAATAATTCTGTTTTGAGGAGTATGTACTACCTTAGGCTTAGTTCTATGTGTAGTCCTTGGGAATTTCCTTTGTGTTGAGTGGAAAGCAGAATTAGATTTTTCTGTAGTGGTGAAAAACCATATCTGATGGGTTTTGGGAAACTTGTTGTAGATGTTGACGTTCTCCTGCTGGCTTTTATGATTATTTAATATTGTTGAAACAAGCCGCTAGGTGGCAATATCAATTAAAAAATTTCCAAGACATGCAATTCAAGTTGTCATCTAAAATGGGGCACTAAGGAGTAGGTTTGATTAAAGTGAAAACATTACAACTTGTTGTAGGCAAAATTTTCTTGATGTAGAGAGGAGATGTTCTGCCAAAGCACTCGGAGTGGGTGATTGGTGACTGAGGACAGCTGGGTGTATTTGCTTGGGTAGAGAGGAAAAGTCATTTTCCTTTTTTTGTATTTCTGCAATATTTGTTAGACACTTGCAAAGGTGAACTTTCATGAATTATCATACTATGATCTTGATGAAACTTGTTTTAACCTACCAGTCAGAATCAGTTGGGTTGTATCAGTGTTACTTGAGAAACAAATCCTTACTGGTGTGAACATGAAACATTTCAAACTAGTTAACTTAAAATCAATATGAATTTACTTATGGCTTTGGGTGAAATAATGAAATATTTAATTGTCTGTTACCAATAGACACTTATGGATGTGCTGATTATATCTTCTTTGGTGTAGGTGCCACGGTACAGCACACAGGCTGGGTTTGTATGTGAGAGAGAAGACTGAAGAGACTTGTCATTAAATAGCTTGTGAGCCACAGCTAAGCACATACAGAAATCATATCCCATGTCACAGGGCTTGTCTTATCAGAGGTATCTGGTCCTTCTGTTTTGATATGTGTATCTTTTTTCAGCATGTTTATTGAAGATTCTTTTGCTGGTGTTTCTGCTCAGGAACTGTTCAAGCTCCTGTTTCGGTTATTACTTTGGGAATACAGATAATGAAATTGCTGACGTGTGGTAACAGTGGCATTTCTGCTTTAGTGTGGTTTTACTGGAGCTCCTGTCTGCCCGCTCCATCCTGCCTGTACCACTCCATATGCATTTTTGAAATATCTATGTAGTATGCTGTGCTCTTGGTAGGCTTTCTTCCTGAGTGCTTTAACTTTTTGGGGTTTGTTTCCATTGCTTTGTTCTGTCAGTAATGGGCATGTCAGTAACCCTGCTGTGGCACTTGGGTATTTTTGAGGAGATAGTGCTGTCTATTGCTTTAATACTTGGTCTCTATTTTGTTAGGACTTAGAAATATTTTATCAGGCAGTGGCTTGAGGAACTAATTTATCTTGGAGTGATTGATATTTTGCCTTTGTTCTGTTTGTCTACTGTGTATTAGGGTTTCGCAGTGACTATGCTTCCCAGTCCTTATGTCATGCAATTTCTCCTGATTTATGTCTGAGGTGATTGTTACAGCACGAGCATTCCCTTCAAGTGCTGCTTTTCAAGTGGTGTTGAAAATTCTTGATTTGATGGTCTTTGTGCCCAATGAACTCTGTCATAGATCAGACTGGACTGCTTGTTAGGCAAGTTGTGAATGGTGCTTCCTAAAGTTGGTGGTAGTGTTCTCGCAAGTTGCTATGTCTAGTATATGAGATCTAGGCAATGAAGAATTGTGCCCTTAAGGATTGGAATTTTTTTTGCTTGTTTAGATTTTTTTACAGATTTAATTTCAGTTTCTTTTCCATTTTCTTTTCAAGGTAAGTAATTGCATTGTACATGGTGGTATTGTCACTGTAATGTGGTTCTGTGCATGCACTGCCTCTGTAAGAGTAGGTAGTTGTCGTAGTTTGAAGGACAGGTGTCTGCTAAGGAAGGCAGGAGCCTCCCTTGGAATGGAGAATGAGAACCCCTTCCCTCCGAATTATTGTAATTTTGAAATTAAGGGGCTCTCAGGCAAGGATATAGGAATAACAGTTCTTATTATCTTATGTCTTATTATTTATAATAAAGCGAACAAACAACAACTCTTATGGCATTAACAATAAAACAGAACCAGGAACCCGGTCCCAGCCCTCTGGGCCTGCAGGCACTGTCCCCTTGGGTGCAGTGATGGTCACAGCCGGCAGGGGGCGCTGTGGTGCGAGCTCCAGCAGACACGGGGCACGGCCGGGAGGGGAAGGGCTGGAGGACAGGCCGGCTTTGCTTCACGAACCCCCCTGGGGCCACCGATCCCGGTGCCCCAACAGAACTCTCAGAAACGGCAAACTGGGACAGTAGGACGTCTCAGTAGGCAGGGGGAGCGGGGGCTGCAGCGCAGTGAAACCCAGAGCAGTGCCGATGGAGCCACGGGGGGCAGGAAGGGGCAGCAGCCCGGCTCCTGGCCCGGCAAGGAGAGGCTGGCTCAGAATCCCGGGCCCCCCCGAGCAGATGGTAAAATAGGTCTCAGTTCAAAGTAGGGGTTCACTCAGGGCAGAAGAAACAGCTCCACGTGAAAAGGGTCCAGCAGCAGCAACAACACTCCTCTCTCCCCAAAAAGGCAGAGCAGCACCTCGATGTTCCCCTCCCAGCTCCAGCCTCACCCCTGCCTTTTATCAGCCCATCTCCTCCAGGGCTTGGCCACAGTCCTTTGTTTTTCTTAAGTACCCAGTAGTTAAGAGTTCTTTAGCAACTTAATGGGAAAAAATTCTATAGTTAAAGGGAACAAAAGGAAAGAAGAAACCTAACCCCCAACACTAGTTTAATCTTACTGTATTACAGTAGACATTTAAATACTACTGGGATAAAAGGAAAATATTCCAAAACTTTATATTGTGGTAAGACCTATGTCTGTAAAGTCTGCTGCTATTAAGGTTTTTGTGAAGTTTAATAATTTATAATTTATGCATTACACTGTCAGAGGCTGTGTAGAAAGTGCTTCATCCTTATGGGTTGTCTTAGGCATAAGGATCAGTAAAGCCACATCAATATTGTATCTGGGATAACTGAGCAGGGAATGTAAATGCTAAAATTCACTTAGCAGGCAAAATGAATTGGCAAATGTTGTTAAAGGTTTTTAGACTCTGATCCAGAGTCCAGTGCTGACTTTCTTGCTGTTTTTTCTCTTATTGGTATTCATTGTTGCATGTTACTGTTGGTGAAGTATCCTGGTTGAGGTGGCCTGTGTTATATATTGGAGTGTACTCGGTGATTGTGTCAATTTTGAATGTTGCTGGTATTTCTTCTACTATGAAGAAACACTTATAATTCTCTTACTGTCCTTTTTTTCAGGGTATATTATATCAAAAAATAATGTTATGTTGTTTCTGCTTAACATTTTTTCTTCCAGGTGTTCCATGTAATTTGCACAGTGTATCCTCTCCCTCCTGGCATTCTTGTTCTGAGTGCTTTGCTTTCTGTGATGATCTGGTGTCTGTTACCACAGGCTTACCATATCTGTGTCTTTTCAAATGGTTCTCCTTTAGCAGTTTGCTAATACTTTTCTGCAATTTTCTACCTTAGTGTTGCTCCCTTACCTCTTCAGGCAGCTCCTGGTTCTATAGGGACAAGGACAGCCATGACACAACGTGAACATTCCTTGTACTTCAGTGCCATCATGCTTTCCTTGTTGTGAACTTTTTTTTGGATATTTAGGTTGTCCTTCATTAGATTTTTTTTTCTACTGAGGAATCGTATTAGGAGTGAGTACTGAATGCCTTTGTTCTTGTAAAAGGTGGGTTGTCTTTTACTGATTTCAGCTGGGTTAATCACTAAGCAGGTCTCCAATCACATTGATGTCTGGGAGAGCATTTTTTCCTTTGGAAACAGGAATCCTCAAATAAGTTAAAAACCCCAAAACCTGCAAAAGGCATCAGATGGACTGCTGCAACTACCTGCCTCAGCAAGTATCCTATCAGGACTGGTGCTCTGTAGACTGCCCTGTGCTTTTGTCTAAGACACATCAGAAAGTGGGATGCTTTGTGAGGTGTCTGCTTTTTTGTATGCCTCATATGCTGCAAATGCTTGAATTCCCTTCATTTAAGGCAATTGTAACTTTTTTTTTTGCAGTGCTTTTCAGTTTAAACTTTATAGATTGCACATGCTTTTGATGTTTTTCCCTATGCAAATAACAGCTTTGTTCTTTCCCTTCTGCTTCTTGATGATAGAGTAAATTCTGTAGGTGTGGCCTTGGTTTATGTCTCCCAGTGGTCCAGCAGAGCAGCAATAGAGCCCCAGGGAGCAGAGACTGCAGGCTGCTTCTGCAGTGAGGGAGATGTGGCTCCTGGGAAGGAGGAGATCCTAGAGAGCAGTACGGGTTGAACACTCAGCAGCTGAGCTAATTGATCTGTTGTTTCTTAAAAATCACCAGAAGTGCGTAAAGTAGTTCACTGCTTCTTCCTGTACCTTATGATTTGTGCTCAGGAGGTGCTACCAGTATGTATTTGTAGACCCTGAAATAAAAAGTGTTTCTGGTTCATCTGTGTTCCAGTGGCTCTTTAATTGTGACCTTACAGGCAGGGAAAAATGATTTGCTGTGACTTTGCAGAACTACAATAAATATAAAGTTGACAGTGAGTTTTGGTGGTGGTCTGAGAAATTTTGGAAGGTGGCAGTGGTCTTTGCTCCAAAATCATCTTAGTATATCTGCTCCCTGTTTGGGTTTTTATTCCCATTCAGTACTGCATGCTTTTGAGAAATGGGTTGAGCAAATTTTTGATAGCTGCAACACAAAAACATTTCTTTGTGTGTAGTAGAACTATTTTTCTTACTTGTTTTTTTACTTTGATAAAGAAGAGGAAATGCAATGCTGTTTGGCTACAGGGCTCATTTAGTTAAATCCTGAATACTAAAATAGTGTTTCTATTGTATTGAGTTTTCTCCTGTATGTTTGTTGTCGTAGGCAAATTATCCAAGTAGCCTAGGCTCAAGATCTTGTCTTGAAAGATAACCAAGTTACATGCTGCAGAATCTGTTGTGTTCCCATTAAATTAAACTTTGTTTCCATTTGTGGCCAAGTAATTATTTGTTTACAAGGTACGTGTTGAATTTTATTTCATTTCTCCTGCAATAAAAGGTGACTGCTCTGTCAAACTTTATACGTCAAACTTCATTCAAGAGCTGTGTAAATGATAAGTCATGTTTACATGACATACAATTGAAATTTTAGCTGGCAAAGCAACCAGTTATCTGTATGCTTATGAACAATTTGAACATAAACACATGCAAATAGTAAAGGTAAGTCAATTCCACAACTATAAAAAAAAAAAAAAAGCTGCATCTTTTAGTACCTTTTAGTGCATTTAAAAAATTTTTTTTCTTGATCCTCCCACAAAGGTTTGGCAGTTCTGTGGTAGCAACCAGAATACTGGCCATCAGTCAGCTGCAAGCTTGGGTTGACCTCTGTCCTACTTTTGTTTGTATTGTGTGGCTGATAAAATCAGTCAAAAATGCACTATTTAGAATGTTTTGCAGAATTAGAATGTTACTAGGAGCACGGGGACTATATAATAAAAATGCAACTGTCCTTGTAGCTGCCACGATATACTACACAGCCTGATTTTTTTCACTTGAAGAATGAGCAACTTAAGTAATGTGAAAATACTCTGAAATAGGTGAAAGGTCCCACTTATTGTCCTGTTCAGATTTTCTGTGTTTGCTATTCTCTTCTACAATATTGAACAATATTTTTCCTTTTATTCTTCAGTGTGGAAATTACATTTTGCTATGGTGGATTTAAGAGCCAAGAGGGCACTGGCTTATACTTTTGTCTAAAATAGTCTGTGAGGTAAAAGGGGATCTCACTTCTTCATGCTGTGGTAGGTTCAAAATACTGTTTTAATTTGCTTTAAACTGTATCAGCTAATGTAACTAATCTCCATGTTAGCATGTTGAGGGGCTAAGATGAGCTTTACATGTTAAGAAATCCCTTAATATGCATGTAAATGAGTCCTAGACTGAAAATAGTAGTGAATGCTAGAGTACCTATTTTTGTAACTTCTAAGTACAGGTAGTATTCTGGAGAAGTTGAGAGTTTCAAAATCTTCCAGGAACCTAATAGGCTTTGCAAATGACAATGTTTTCTTGACTAGTCTTAAAACCAAATCAGGAGATCTGGGTCTCAAAGGCAAACCATGAAAATGCATTGGAATTGCCTGCTGGACAGGGAGTGTGGAGTTAACACCTCTGGTTTGGGCAGGTGTCAGTTTCGCTGTCCTGTGTCGGGAAGGTGTACTTGAAGGGTGGTGGAGAAGCTTGCAGTAACTGGAGTGAAAGAGTGGTGGGGTGTTGCGGCAGGAGCGCAGGCTTCTCGGCACCGCAGCCTTCCTGCGAGCGTCTCCACCATTGAAGGCGCTCCGGTCGGGCAGAGAAGGCACACCACACTCACGCGCACAGCCAGCGGAAATAAGGCTACGGAGGCAGGAGGGGTCTTCGTAGGGGTTCCCAGCGGTGTTTATTAGTGGCAGAGGTTGATGCTTACACAGCGGCGGATCTCAGCGCCCATCTGCACACTGGAAGGGTGCTGGGACGAAGACAAGGAGAGGTGTGTTGGGTATTTGTACGAAAACGGCCATATGAACGATCCAAACTTCGCTGGGTTGAGAGGCCTCAGGGGCCTGTAACAGGGCTGCATACCTGAAGGCAAAGGTATTGTCCGAGAATAGAAAACTGACCTCGGCAACAAGATAAGAAAGCATTACGTATATGAGGAAGTGAAGAAGTTTTACTGATTTGCTATTAGAATGTATAAACAATTTGTAGTAACCAGTAATAAAAGAATATTATGTAGGTAGACAGTATATGTAACCAATAAACATGAAGCACTACATATATAAGGGGGCTATTTTTAACAATAAATCGGCATTCTAATAATCATATTGATTATGTGTGAGTGTCCGTAAACCTCTGCGTCGGGATAACCCACTTCAGAGGTGGAGGGTCCAGGTTTAAGTATGGATGCAAATGGGGGAGGAGCCAAGTGGCAGGGACCAAGCAATGGGAAGGGCAGGCGGGAGAACAAGGACATGCACCAATGGGGAAGCAGGCTGGGGAGAACAAACAGAGGGGCGAACCAATGGGGAAACACAGAACTGAGAACTCACTAGAAACTAATCTTGTATGGTAAACTGGGGTTGAGCTGGCCAATGGGCCGACTACCAAAGGAGTTACGAGATACAGAACATGGCCGTACAAGGCAGACAGGGGGAGTGTAACTGGGGTAACTGACATCTGGTCCTTGGTCTTCCATGGGAGAGGTCAAAGCCTAGGGGGCACCCTCCCAGGGCATCCACAGTGAGGAAAAAGGTTTAAATCATAGGAAATCAGGTTCTTCAATATATGTAATTTGTTAATGACAGTGTTCTTGTGATTAGTTATTTTTGCAACTATTTCTACCCACTCTTTTGACTTTATTTAGTGAAGATCTCAGTATTTTAACAATTAAGAAATACAATAAAATGTATCTTAATAAATATTACTAAGTGTGAAAACTAGTGTGGGAAGGAAGGTGAAAAGGGTACTTCTGTCTTTCTTAAATTGTGTAGTTGGTTAAAGTTTTCCTAAAACCACCGTAAACAGTAATGAGATTTGTCATTTAGAAAAAGCACTCCTGGATAACCTTGTTATTCCATTTCCTGCTGCGGATTTACCTTGTGCTGGAGAGGGAGCTGTGCTGCTGTGAAGATTATTCTTATGCTGTGCTGCTTTGGAAAATGTCTTTTGCGTTCTGCAAATGTGAAACTTGTGTCTAACAGGGATTTGTGACTTGTGACTGCATTTGGGACTCACTGCCAGGCTATGTTGGAATGGCTGTAGAAAGCAAAGCTTAGGGAAATCTCATCAGTGTGGTGTTAAGAATGGAACTTTAAGCAAGAATTAGGTATTCCTATACTGCTTTATCTTTGCCTTTAGACTGCAGGTCTATCTGCTGTGGCCAGGTGTGTGGATACAGCTTTGAAGATGTGGTATTTCGGGACTGCAATATGTTTGGTGTGGTGCACCAGTGTTATAATTTTGAAGAGGCATAGTTATGAATTTTATGCTGTTCTTTAGCTTGTGTGGTATTATTTAACAATGCATAAAGAAATGGCTGGTGTGAGTGAAGGTAATACTGTGTTTCTTAGTTTTTTGAATACCTTTAGGGTGATGTAACTGCCTCAAATGTGGCATTTTGCACTTGTGCTGAGGTGAAAACTATGGAGTGGGCAGAAGTGGTTGAAAGGCTTTGTATTCAGTTGTGTGAGAAGAGCAGTCAAAGTGCTAATTAGTCTTATCTAGATCAAGTTAAAACACCAAAAACTGCAGTGGAACAGAGCTTAGTTTTAATACCAGAAGAACAGGGAGAGAAAGCTAATTTTACTTTAAATAAATTAGATCACTAAAGAGGCTGCTTGGGAATTACTTAGTAAGATTAATCATAGAAATTGGCATATTAAATTTTTCTGGGTCAGAATTGGGAAATGAACTTTTAAGCCAGGTGTTAGGGCATTTATTCATATTTGTAGAGAATTCCGTGGAAATATAAACCCTATAAAAATAGGAATACTTAGCTACTTATTTAGACTCTGATGGGAGGAAAAAAAAACCTGACTTGTAAAGGAAAACCTTACAGTAGCTTATAGCAGGCTGGAACATGAGTAATTAAAGTGCTAAGTCAATGTGGATTATTCCAGCATGAGCCAGTCTGAATTTGCTTCATTATTTGATTGTGCTGCTGCTGGTGATGAACAGAAATCAAGACCTTTGGTAATATAATAAATCCGTATAAGGAGATGAATATGATTAGATTTATAATCTCAGTCTTGTAATGATTTTTAGCTACCTGCAGCAATGCATGTATTCGAATCAAGTGTTCTTCAATCATTATTTGAAAGACACAAGTAAACCAGACAATTTTGTTTTGCATGAGACCTACATTTAATTTTGTTTTAGACTCTACATGTTGTTCATTTTTGATGTTACTTGTAGCACATTTGATATTCTAAGTTTAACAAACTGGTGTTTTTTGTAATAACTTATGCTAGGTAAATTCAGTCTTTAGCAAAGTTCACGTAGGAATATAACCTCAGATTCATGAAAGCTTCAGATTCCTCCTTTCAATTTGAGTGACATGCCAGAGATCACTTGGAAAAACATCTTTTAGGTAGACAAAGGGAACCTTTCATTCCCATCTCAGACATCAGCTGATGGGGCTTTCCAAACAAATTCTTTGTTTATGTGCATCTCATTTACAGTTATTAAATTACCAAATGGAAGTTAAATACTGTCTTAGGCACTCAGAATATTTGTACGGTCAGATTCTCCATCAAAGCAGGAATTATTTGTCAGATCTAAAGCAGATCGAAAATAAGAGAGTGGGTTTAACACTTGTGATGTTTTAAACAGAGCAAATGTTATTTATTTTTTTATGCACTATAGAATTTCCAAAGTGGAATTTTTTGTCAGACTCATATGTGGATTGACAAAGCTTTTATTTATCTTTTACTCTGTGTTTTAGAAATTATTTGCTCATTTTGCCTACTCTTGATGCTTACGTTAGAGATGACTGAAGGTGTTAGTTCTTCTATATAGCAATATTTTTACATGAACTGTATACTTGTAAGCCTGAAGCCCTGATACATCATAGGTAAAAGCAAGCTTTTCCAGTGCTTTGGTAAGAAAATAACTAACTAATAATAGCCCACAAGTAAAGGGAAAAGATAAATTCCTATAAATGTTCTCAAGGTGCTTAAATTTGGAGCAGTATTTGATTTTTAGTCTGCCTTGCCCTTGCAAAATTTTGGTTTGAACCTCATTACTTCAAAGTTTTTATCTGAAAGATTTCCCTGCTGGCATTGATTTCAGCTTTCAGAGCGCAGGCCACTGGAATAAGGAAGAGGCACTTGTACAGGAACTGCCAGGCAGGGTCATCCCAGAGCACAGTGCACAGGGTTCCAGAGGCAAGTTAAGCTATCGTAGGTATGGTTTTTGTTCTAACATTGAGAGTGATGTCTTTTTTTTGTTTCATTTTTTCTCCTATACTTGTATTTCATTTTGCAGGAGTCTAAACCGGATGTAGTGACTTATATTTCAGATAATGATAAGCTCTGTAATTGTTTTCTGTAAATAATACTGAACATGGTGGTAGCTTACCATATGCCAGCTCTCCAACAGAGAAAAATACTTTGCATTCTCTAAAATTGCCCTATTAGTAGGTTTAATATTCTTTCATTTGCTGTCTTCTTGAAAGAAACTATGGGCTGAGGGCTCTTGAAGCCCTGTTGAACATTTCTTGCTTAGGCTAACTCATGAACTCCCTCATCAGTATCAGCAGTTCTGAATTTTGAGATTCAGAAGAGTGCCCTTCCCATAGGAAGAAATACCTCAAGCGCAAACTCAGGTCTGGGGATTGCTTGTGATATCTTAATTAAAAGAGAGTGACAGTTCTTCTACATTATTGTATTCTTTGACTTTAATGATTAAATATGCAATAGTCAATTTATTTTTAAGTAATTACAGGAAGTACTGCTTTGAAAATGAATTCCCTTAAATGTGGCCTTCCATGTTTTGATTGATGATCTACAAATGTTAAAGCATTTTCCTGTGAAACCCTGTCCCACTGTGTTTCAGAAGATATATTTCTGCCTTTTGACTTACCTTCTTTATTTTTAATGGGATATAGATGAAATACACTGGTCAGTTAAGACCTCATTGAAGAGGTAGGACCTTCTGAGATTCAGGGTTGTATGCAGACTACATGCAAACATAATGCCATTAGAATCTACATAAACTTTTTGACATAAATGTTGCAGATATTGCAGAATTTGATGTCTCTGGTAGCTGCACTGAAGACTCAGTGGTTGGAGTAATTTCATTCTATGTTATTTTTCTCACTTCTAGATCTATTCTCATTGAACTTGTTTTGATTATCTTGATGGTAGAATGTCACTGTTGTCCCTGGGATGGCAAGGATGAACAACATAAATTGTCCAGAACACAGATCAGTCCATCCAACTTTATTACAAAACTCGTGTCTTATATAGAATAGCACACACAGGTATTACACCGTTGGTTAACAGGATGAACACCCCTTAAGACTATTGGATAATTAAAAATAACTCTATTTTCTAACTCTCTTCTGTGCAAACATCAGGGGCAAGACTGTTTACATATTTGTGCTGGTGAATTCTCATAACAAGCTTAACAAAACCATGAGAAAGTTGCTCTCTAATAGATACTGCTGCAATTGTGCCTGAGATTCTCTCTGCTCAGGCCCTGCCAGCCTCCATAGTAGAAAGGCAAGGACCTTGAACTGGTTTGTCCTGATGATTACACACACATCCATGTTGATGACTATTACAGTTTGAAGTCTTCGGGGGCTCCGCTCAGTGAGCAGGTAGTGCTTGTGACAGTACTGTGAGATCATTACATTTAATTAGCATAATTTGACTTAAAACAGGACTTTCTGCTCAAGAATGAGAAACAAAGCAATCAATAGACAAAAAAGGTTTTGATCTTAATTTATGAGCTGATACTTGTTTCTAGAAAATCATTAGATGTATGACCTTAGATTTTCTAGGGTTTTTTTAGATAGGTTAAACAACATTATCTCTATCTTCCTCCTGCATGATTTGGCAAGCCACATACAGTTAGAAATTCTGCATGCCAAATTTGGCCTTCAAATGATGCGTAGCACCCTCTTAGAGTAGATTCAGAGTGAAGGTTGGAGTGGGCAAAGGCTACTTTGATCTCTGTAGTTTTTGAAGAATCTGGGAAAAGAGACCTGTGATCATCCTTTGGAGAACTAGTTGAATAATTCAGCATCTTTTGTGTTTTGGGTTCAGCTGCAGAAAGGAGCTGTTGACTGGTCATGTGACATTGTTGATAATTACTAGCAGTCAGTGACACTGTGCAGTTGCCCACTTCATGATAGAGAAATGTGTGATTCAAGAAAAGCATTAGAATATAAATGAACGGTAGCAGTTTCTCCATATTGCTGCATACTTAGAGGCAAAAAGCAGATATCCATAGTGTTAAATATATGCACTGTTGTTTTAAAGGTTGAATAATACTGACATATCCTACTATTCAGGCATATATTGAATGAATACAGAATTCAATAGATATTTAAAGAAATGCACATTTATTTAAGAAATCAATGTAGTTTTGTCATCTAGTGAAGTCATAAAACCAATTACAGGAAGGTATTTTAAAGTACATGATAATAGAAGACACAGTCATTTAATTAATAGTATTTTCATATTCCTGCTCTCAGTGGCTTTGCAGCAAGACTATTACCAATCTCTTCTTCCTCAAATTTTGCGTAACACTAATTCCATATGTTAAAGAACACTGTGCTGCTCAAGCTACCATATTGTAGATGAAGTTGTGTTAGACTGCCAGTTTATTCCATATGAAGTTAGTATGGAATCATGAAAGTTCTTAAAAGAATTAACAACCTCCCCACCCCCCCCAAACCCCAAAAAACACCCTGGAGTGCATGATATTGTGCTGTGACTTAAGACACAAAATGCAGAAGACCATCTTAATTGAGGCTGGGAGCAGTAATTTATGTGCTGAAAGGCAGCTTCTCAAGTGGGTAGAAGAATTTGTGAGAAAGGAAATACCTTATCTACCAACTTGATCACTGCATATCATCATCCCTTTGAGTCCTTCCAAGAAGCATACACATTGAATTCTGTTAATTATTTTGACTGAAGTATCCTTTCAAAATATCTTCATTAACATTTGCTGTTAAACTGATCCAGATTTTTTTTCCCCTATTATCTGCACTTGGCCACTGTGTTCCTCCCTCATGTGCAAATCTGATTGCATCATCTGTCTCTTCATATCTGTCAGCATTGTAAGCCTTGCTCACTCATTCCGTATCTCCTGTAAATGCTCCATTCTTCTTCCAGTGGTGTTCCTGTCCTATAAATACCCTTCATCACCAACATTTGTAGCTGCTGCACTCATTTTTTTCAACCTCCTTAGCCATTTCTGCCATTATAGCCATAAGGAGTTGAGGAGATGATGGATTTGGTTGGCAGTTGCATTACTCTGATGATAAATGTTGCTTGTGTAGATGCACTTATAAATGCTTTTATCTTGCCATGGTTGCCTTCTCTTCCCCCGTGGTATACTCCTTGTATTCTTAGCCTGTAAGCTCTTCAGGGAAGCAGTCTTGTCTCTGTGTTTTTATTATGGAACAGTATGTTCTAACCCTGAGGGTAATGTAATGTAAACTCTGTATAAGAATACTTCATTATTATGTAAGATGTTTTGGCTGGTGTAATGGGGATCCTCCGTGTTTTCTGTGAATTGTGTCTGATGGCAGTGTTCAAGCCAGAATATGAAAAACTGGAGTCTTAGTAGGCTTTGAAGTCTGTCACAAATGCTCTATAGCTGTAATGCTGAAGGAGGTAAAAATAAGGACTTAGCGTGAAAATGTATCTTAAAAAGGCTTTAATACCATAATGTAGATATGTATTTGGACCACACTTATCCTAGCATTTCTTTGGTAAGGCAGAGAAAGTACTTACTAATGAAAAGAAAGTGATTTTAATTTGGAAGGCAGTATAGTAATCCTCAAAAGGGAAACATGTCTGGGATCTCTGTGACAGTTGACACTCTCTACAATCACTGAAAAATGTGCATTTTGTATTTTGAATGAACTTATGCTACAGTGCTGTGTCATTAAAACACAAATACATCGTAGTACTTACTGGTCATGATTGTGGTTCTTTGAGGAACTGTGTGCACTACAGCTGTCTCTGAGATGAGAGCAGTATTTCAAGAGCATTATTAGCACCAAATGTCCTCTACAGCGTTTTGCTTACAAAGAGAGAGAAGGCAGTATTATAATCAGTCTGCCTTGAGGAATGCCGCAGGAAAAAGATGACTAATGATTTTTTTTAAAGAGTAAAGCAAACTGCAAAGGAAGAGGGATTACTAGAGGGATTTAAACACGGACTGTAATAAAATATTGATTTCAAGCCCTTTTCCTCTGTGCCACACTAATGAAAGTTTTCACTGTACTTTGTCAGAGTGAGTCTTACAGCGCAGAACTCAGGTCAGTGATGAACAAGTCCTTCTCTTCCAGAGAGCCAGTCTAGCTCTGTGGGTACAGCAGGACTGAAATGCTTCTTGTCTCAGCATTGGAAACATATGGTGAAACCTGCTGTGAGTTCTTCAAACATGGAAAACACCAAACTGACTGACAGGGTCAGGCAAGCTGAAGTGAATATTACTTGGTCAGGAGCAATATTTTCAGGTAGCTGTGGGATATATAGCTTTGTGTTTAAAAATGGAAAACACAGCTATTCACCATGCTTATTTTCCTCATTCATACACAACAATTTACATATTCTTTTCATATTCAGTAGAAGGTTGCTGCTTCTTGAGCTGGTCACAACAATGCCACCACGTAACAAAGCTATTTGAGAAAATGAATAATATAAAGGAGATGAGTGTTCTCTGAGAACGTTCTCTCTGGGCAGATCCTAATAGGTTAACACACAGCTTAAAATATGTAGATAGTCTTTTTGGTATACAAAAATAATCTTAAGGACAAGACCAAAAAAAAGAGGAATCCTTCACATGTTTCAAGATCATGTACTCTCAAAGAAGTAAGGAAAGATGAGTAAAAGCCTGCCAAAGGGCTTAAACTGAGATTGTGACTGACACTACCTGTGAGTAAATACATGCAGATCACAGGTTTACTTTTGGCATGTGTTAGCAGCCAATGATACGCAGGATTTTATCTCTGCTAGTAACCCCCTAAGTGTTGGTTACATTTCAGTCTCATACTTGTTCCTGTTTTAGCTTGCCAAAACCTTCTTGGCTAACAAAGAGGGACAAATCTTGGCTCTAAACTTTGAAAGACTTAGGGCAAAATTTGTGAAATCAGCAGCGGTCTTGAATATTTGGTTCTTGTGGCTGTCCAAGGGCAAGAGGGAGGGAGGAGGCAAATATAGGCTCTGCCCCAGCTGGACATACAACAGCCCTGTACAAGTAGGGCCAAATGGTCAAGTTAGGCATTTCTGGTATTTTGTAATGCCTTAAATTAAAAATCCCACACCTGTGTGAACCTTCTGCTCTTTCAGGCTGTTTTACAAAACACTGATGTTCCTGTCTCAGAGGAAAAGTTAAAAAAACCACAACCAAACAAAAAAACGGGAAAAAAAAAAGGAAAAAAAGTAGAGGGAAACAAAATCATCCAGTTACCCTCCAGCTGACTAATTTTTGTGAGTGCTGTGCCAGAAATACACAAAAAGTGTTTGGGGTATGGTTGTATCTTGTGTATGTTTGTTTTTAAACTTTGATTATCTCATGCAACTATTCTTGCTTGGACATTCAGTATGTGCATACTATTTTCAGGAGTGTAATGGAGAGGTAATTTAAGCTGCTGTGGTGCCAATCTGTATGCATGGCAATATGCAGGGCATGAGCCAACCTGTGCCATCGCTAGACAGCCTCTCATTAGCTTCTTTAAAGATATTTCAGTGGTCTGACCCTGCAGGTTAATTGGCAGAATAAAATAATTTCTACTTTGTGATAGGATTTAATAAGAAAAGCTAGCTACATTTTGGTAATATTTTCACTTTAACGATCACATTCTTGGTTTGAATTCTAACTGTATCTTTATATTTTAAAATGTTTAATGCATTATTTATTTTAATACAATCTTAAAAGTTGTAAGAACAAAAAACGCTACATGTCAGCACTCTGGGATAGATTTTGCTACACAGCAAAAGATGACATCTTTGTTGATTGACCTATTTCTCATTTGCCTGTTACTTGGACTGTGGAAGATTCAGTTTTATTCTATGATTCAGCTGTCTGCTAGTAGATTTGTTAAAACCTTACTTCATTGAATGGTTACAGGATTTAGTCTTCTATTGTTTAACTGTTCTGTTCAGCCACTTTTCAACTGATATTTGCTAAAATGTGCCCTTTTATAAGATATTTCAGTCTTTCCGATGAGGATTCTGTTGCTTGACCCTGCTGTGTGTCTAAAACCTTGCTTTCTGTCAGGAATTCATGTGCTCATATGTGAACAGATAGTGTGGTATTAGCTTCAAAGTTTGAAAAAAAAAAAGCAATGCACAGCTGAGTTGGAAGGGGTCAATAATGGTTGCTGGAACTGTGGCAGTGTCCAGAGTTTTTCAGAGCCTGGCCCTGGCTGCAGAACACAGACTGGTGCAGCACCTGTTCTGGAGTATTCATACTCTGGAAACAGCACAATGGCTACATTGATAATTCTGTTGTGCTGCCAATAGTAGCAATATATTTATCGCCCCTGAAATTTTAAATTTTCTAGGACAGTAAATAAAAATACTGATTCTACAATGGCCTTTATTCTTTGCCCATCACAGGTTTAAAAAATTTGGCTTAGTAACCAGGAGTTTCATCTGAATAGAGATTAGGGGCATTATAGGTTTGAAAATGTTCTTACGGTCCTCTATGTGTCTCTTAATCCACAAATATATCTGCTTAGATTTATCCCATTTAACTTTATCAGCCTGAGTGCATTTCCATCAGGATTGAAATGTCCCTGTGCTGTTGTGTACTTCCTTGTCTGTTTTGCCATAGTACTTAAAAAAAAATTAGTCCTTTTGTTACTTTGCATTAATATAAGAGTAATGATAAGAAGGAAATACAACAGAAATTTCTTTGTTTTTCTCTGTCTACTTTTTAAAAATTATTTGTCTCAGCCAACATGCCTATGCACTCTTGCAATTTTCTTTGAAATTTTATAAGCACTCCACTTTTCTCCACTGATATTCTCCCTGTTTAGTTGTGCCTTTCCCATCTTCAAACTTTGTCATATTCATATTATTTCATTTTTCAATGAAGGTGAAATGTTAATGTGATTGATGGCTTGCATCTGTATAAGGGATTTATGTGCTACTGGAGATATATTAGTACCTGTTCCAATCTTTATCATGTGTGGATTGCAGTGAAAAACAGAAATGTAAAAAATTGAACAGCTTACTGTTCAACAAACTAAAAATCTATCCAAGCCATAGCCTTCTTTTTCTGTTTATACCTTATAGAAGGATGGTACCATTAATACACAAAGATGGGTGATGTTAAGTGGTATTTTAATCCCACGTTAAATGACAACAGAAGTTGGCAACTAAATGGGTGAAGATTATATGAATTGATACAACTACCTGAGTCGCACAGTAAAAGTGGGATTCACTTTATCTCATGTGGTTGTCTTCAGTGTAGGCATCCACATTTGATCGGGTTACACACACTTCTTTGTTTTTGGGGGAAAGATGCTGGCACTTAGGGGGATTCAGCCTGTTTGGGATTAGATTAACCAAATAATGAGCTGGACTCTCAACATAGGCAATTGCTCTGCCTATGGTAAAAGGATCTTGGTAACTCAGATGAAGATACCACAAGGCAGAATTTGTTTAATCTGTCTAAAAGTTAGTGGTTGCGAATTGTTATTATGCCTGTTCAGTCAGTGGAACATGTAGAACTGTAGGAAACCCATTTTTTTCTCTCTTAAAAATAATGCTTGTACCCTCAATGATCTTGATAGTACGCTAGGGATTTACATACCTGCAAATGCTGGGTTTAGTAGCTTTTACAACTGCTTAGCTACATTTTTAAAGAGGACCTTTAGACATAGATAAGCATAATGTAAAATAATTTAATTTACACTTCTTCTGGATCTGGCCTTTTCTTTGTCTAGTCTCCTTATGTGCTTTCTCAAGCGTATTAACAGAGGAATGCAATAATTGCAATAATTATCCGAGAGGGATAAAGTCTGAATATTTTATCACTATCAATCATTTTTCATAATGATATTTCTAAGCAAAAATAAACCAGGGCAATGTTAAGTGTTGCCTTTTTTTATTCTTGTTGGAGGAGTGGTTTGCTGACTCATTTTGATTGGAAGTTTTTCCAACTTTACATAGCAATTTGAGTGTGTTGCATATTTAAAAAATAAAAAAAGCAAGCTCTTTTTCCTAGTCTTCTATATAATAAGCATGAAAAATAACTAATCAAAACTCTTAAGAAGATCTAATTTTTAAATGTATATTTTACTTCTCGTTTCCATGATGTTATTGTACTGAATTACTCAAAATAGACAAAAGCTGAATTTCTAGTGTAAAAAAATAGATGCTGCAGGTTCTCTAAATACACTTGGTACTCTCTTAAAGTCAGGTTGTACTCAAGATACCATATTTTTCAGTGTATAGAAATCTCCAAAACATGATTTTAAATTTAAGGTGATGGGTGCAACTTGAAGATCTGCTATTTCCTCAGCTGCTCTTGTCATTGCATAGTTGCTTGTTTGTGTAGAAGCAGCAGTGCAGGTGTGTGGGGACAGTAGTAATGTCATTATTGTCAAGTCCTTTTGGGTGGAAAGCAAATGGTATTTTACAGTACATATTCTGGGGTATCCTGTAGACACTGCATAGAAAAGCACACATTGGTCTTCCTTAAAATATTCAAAATGCTCTTGTTGCCCTTCTTAACAACCTCGTATCAGTTCACTTGAACGCATGTGCTGCATTTAGGGTTTTCCCTTGCGAGTTTTAGTCCTCATCTTTTTTAGTTCGGTTTTCTTCCTACACTCTCCTGACCTTTCTCATCCTTCTTTGTCTACTGTCTTCAGCTGTCTGTTTTTGCCTTGGCAACATACCTTTTCTCTGTCAATGTTCCTTTTCTTTCTTCCAGAAATTTTGCTGTGTTTTTCGCTGCTCTGTGATTTCTGCCCATTTTATTGTACTCCATGTGTTTCCCAACAGTCTCCCTACTCTTTTAAATTTCTTTTCCTTTATATAGTTACTAAATTACATTTGAAGCTATATTGGTAATTCTTATAACTTAAGAAAATCACATTGTTTAGAATCAACTTGTTAGATGGTCTCTTCTTATGATGCTTATACATAGTTTCTCATTATGGGTATTAAATACCAGGAGCAAATAAAGATTATATAGATGTAGTCACATTCCATGTTTCCCAAAGGTAGGGTGAAGTAGTAGTGGCATTTAAAAATATATAATCTTTGAAGCGTGCTTCCTTCCTTGTATGGGAGCCAGGATGAACATTGGTGAGATTTGTCTGGGCTAGACTTGCCAGTCCTGTTGAAACTTGAATAATCTGATTTTCAAGCATGTATCTTCTGTGACTGTAAACTTAGATACTTTAGGGAATGGTGAATAGGATAATGAAACTTGAAGAGAATTCAGATAGTACAACTTTCCATGCTCTTTCATCAGGATTTTTATTTTATTCAGCAAAGTTTTCAGTTTGTTTGCTTGTGTTGATTTAAAGGAAAATGCCTTAAGGATGCACCCTTTCTCAGCAAAACCTAAAATGTAGGTAGTTACCTGCCAATCTGTCTTCCCATTTTCTTTTTCCTTTTATTGTCTTTGTGATGATCTGCGTTGGTCAGTTTCTAATGATGCCTTAAGTAAGGCATCACTAAAACAGTTTCTTTTAGTTCAGTAGGGTTTTATTTTTATGAAAGATATAGCTGATACTGTTCGCAGCCTGTTCAGCATTGTATATTGTTTAAATGTTGCTCTAACAACTGCCAAACTTAGGGCTGTGTTGTTGAAAACCTATCCTGCCAACAGTGAAGTCTCTGCCTCGTGTGCAGGGAAAGAGTGGCAAGCGTAGAAGTCCCAAGTTCCTGGTTTGAAGATGCCATCGGCTGGGTATGGGCACGTGGCAGTGATGCGACCAGGAGTGGAGCAGGTGGGGGTGCAGGGGAGGAGAAGGCTGGGTGACAGGCTGGGTGATGTCCTTCTGCACCTCCAGCAGCATCGCTCAATAAAATCTGCATCATGCAATCTGGGAGAAGATGGGAGGTACCAGAGGGCCATGACATCACCACACGTTTGCAGAGTGGAGGGTGATTTCTCGCCACCTACTTCGCTGTGTCTTCACTACAGAAGAAACTATTTGTAGCCAGCTTTTAGGCAAGACAATAGCAGGTTTCTCATATGATTGCTGAATAAGTGATGGGGAAGTCAGATGGAGAAGAGGAGAGGGTGTGAAAAGAAAAATAGCAGAGCCAAAAAAATAACCTTGAAAGTCTTAACGTTTAAGAGGTAGGTTTGCAGGCCAGCCAAGAACACTTGTAATTTTACATCAGCAATGGCTGATTATGATACAATGTAGATGAGATATTAATGAACAACAGTAAAAAAAGGCAAGTAGCAGAGATGTAAACAGCTTTACCAATTGCAGGATTAGATCTCATCAGGTCTGGACAAACTTCTGCTTTATGTAAATACCTCCCTTACTGGGGTTGCTTTCAACTCTCATCTTTCCCATAAAAATGTTTGGTCTTTAGTAGCCAGAATTTTTTTTCTGATCAGATTTAAAAAAATTATTTCTTCTGTTTTTCATATCTTGCAGCAAAAGTTTATAGCTATTTCTTCAGATTCCTTTTCAATAATTTACTGTTGTTGCATATGTATAATACTATTTTTTTTTTAAATCATCCCATTTCTTCAGAAAACAGACCACAAACAAAGCAAGGGGATATTTTTATATGTCTTTACATGCATGTTGTATGTTTTATCTATGAAATTTAAAATATTCCTAATAGAAGTCCTTCAGGACTAGAAGGCTTTCATAGCACTCCCTTACCTGGAAACACCTCATATTTTCTCTTTCCATTTTTGTGAACATAGTATGTCCTTTTCATTATTTCCAACTATAGATATTTAGTACATGTATGTATTATGCTGTAATTACATTCAGACTTCACAAAGACAGGCATCTGAAGAACTAAAGGTATTTCCATTCCTTACAAAATGGGAAGTGTAAGCTGGCTAAATGCCAAGTTATCAGTGTTGGGTTTCTTAACGTTTGTATCAGTTTAAAGAAATACTTTCCTGTCTTACTGTTATGTCCACTGCACTAGGGAGAAGCCCAGTAGAAAAATTCCCAATATTTTCATGTTGCTATGTAAATCCAAAGCACTGGCAATTAAAGAGTGACAATGGTATGTGAGAAAAATACTTGAAATATAATTAGAAGGTTCCTCCTTTTGTGGGCACTGCATGTGTACTTAAAATTTGTCATCAGTACAATTTTATCTCCAGTAATAATTCTGAAATTTAATTTTTCTGTGTTACAGCTTTACTGATGATACTCTTTCCAAAAGATTAAACTTGATCAAGATGTCATTTAAGAATAGGTGGATCCATTTACTTAACTAAAAAATTTAAGGTAATAAAATGATGTTATATTAAGAGAGAACAGTATTTGTTCTCAGATGTGATCATGACAGCTTTGTTGTGGTTACTGGGTGTGTGTGTGTGTGTTACAGTAGACAGCGATTTCCTTCTGTGCAGTGTCTCGGGGTTTTTTTTGCTGTCAGTGGTGGTGGTGATGGCAGCAGGAAGGCAGATCCATGTGAGAGGCAGGGATGTTACAGTCAGTGCATGTGCATTTCCCATGACTGGAAAGTGCTGGTGCTTTCACGTTAAGTTTCTTCTGCCAGTTGTGTGCTTTACCTCAGAGATAGCAAGGGTGTGGGCAGATGCCACAGATCCAAAGCCTTTTCCTTGCAGTAATTGATGCTGGTCTGACAGGCTCTAGCAGGATGTCAGAGCTTGCATTGGCCCTTCAGTTGTCTTTTCGATAAGAAACAAGCTGCAAAGAGCATACTTGAAGGATGGCTGACTGCTCAGATACAGAATTTCGAGGTTTGTTTAATATTGGGAAGGTTGCTGTGAGACAAATCATTCCTATTTCATTCGATGCTGACTGGTTCCAGAGCCTGTACCACTGAGTGGACATGGTCAGGCTTATTTACACAGGAGTTATGCTGTCTCCAAATGTAGCAACTAGAGGAAAAGCTGGGAGTATAGAGTGTTATTTGGTGAGTGTGGCATGGTACAGCTGGCATCAGTATCTTGGTTTTGGCACTTTTAGTGGCTGCTGACGATGCTCCTCTTGCTCTTATTCCTTCATGTAAAAACACTTTTTATTTCCGTATTCTGCCCTTTGTCTCTAATATAAACAATATGGAACATTTTATATGATGCGTGACAGAGACAACTCTGTAACCTGCCCAGTGTTCCTCAAGACTTAGGCTTCAGGTAAGCTGATCACCATGTGGACCCATGTCCCAGTGAGGCACAAGTCACTGCTAAAGTGGAAGGATTTTTGGCTTGCTTTGTGCTTGGGATGATATGCTTTTTTGATGGAGCTTTTTCTGAGAACTGCTTGTACTTTTATGAGGCCAGGAAAAGGTGAAACAAGTCCTTCTCATGTCCTAGAGGAACAGAGCTGAGAATGTCTTTGCATCCAAAAATTCAAGGAGTACAAGAGCCTGATGATCTGCTAGATAAGAAATGTCAAAAACCTTGCAAGAATATTTGGAAAAACCAGTTGTGTAGATACTGTAATGATAATCACAATATAAAAACTTACTGAAGAGCATTCAATGCGTATGCTAAATATCTCAAGTTAAAAATATTTCTACTATAAGTATTTTTATCTGTAAATTTTGTAACAAAAAGTAAAAATACAAAGCTTTTTAGAGCAGTGAATCATTCTAAAAAATAAGACTAAGAAGAAATTTTAACCTGAAGTTTAAGGTTATAATGTGTATTCAATAATTATGACCTCGTTTAATCCTTTTGGGTAAATCATGTAGCTTCATCTCCTATGAGAGGTAGGAATCAATGTGTGCAAGATTTTATGAGTCACTGCTTTAGTCTTTATAAGGTAACATATGCTTGACTCAGTTTGGATGAATAGAAACCTGTTTTTTCTTTAAAACTGGAATTGTCATTCTGCTACATTGGAGCAATTAATTTTTTTTCTTGAATTTTGAAAAAAAGTAAAAGCACATAATAACAAATGATGGAAAAATAATAGTTGAAAATTTGAACAGCACTTAAGACATTTAGGCAAATTATAGACCAGAATGAAAATGCTATTATCAGAAGGATCCTAACACAGTAATAATTGTACACTAGAATATGAAAGGAATAAATTAAAAATATTTTGTATTAGAAATCAGAAATCATTCACTCTGTCCGTTGAGTTAAGATAGTAAGGATAGTAGAAGTGATGTAGCTTGAGGGTGTCTAACACTCATGATTTTACTGGAAGTTGAATTTTTTTCTGTTCTGGCAGAAAAGCTGTCCATGTATGCTTGGCAAGCCACTTGCCTCTAGACAAAGTTTGGAAAATACAACAAGTTACTTACTGTGTTTTATCTAACAGAGTAAAAAGTTTTTAAATCACTCTGTCTCTAGCTACCTTGTGTCCAGCTATTTCTGTATGGAAATACGGTTTTTTGCCTAGTAATAGGAAGCAATTGGCTTGATTTTTAAAGGACAGAGGATATGTTTTAACATACTTAGAATATTTTGAGTTGGGTTGTTTGTTTTTTCCCCCCCTAAAATGAATAAATTTGTAGGACTAGGCTTTCTGTTTTCTGGCAGCTCTAGGAAATGTTCTCAATTCTCTCCCTGTCCCCTCCAAACAAAGCTGTTCTCATAAACCTTGAATACTTATAAAGTTCAGTACATCAATAATTAGGAAATAACAAGCACAATATTTGGGGTTAATAGTGCTTGCTGATATTTAATCTGACAAATAGTTATGCAAAATGAATAATTTTTTCTTTTTTCTTTGCAGAATGGCTTTTTGTAAAAGCACAGATTTTCAAAGAAACTTTGACCAAAGGGAGAGGGGGAAAAGCAACAATGTAGTACTGGGCATACATCTGCAAATGCTGCCAGACCCAGCAGAACTATGAGAATGAGGAATTCCTCTTATTGTCACCTTTGTGTTTCAGTAAGCACTTTATTAAGGAGTATTACAGTCTGGCAATAGGTGAAATGCCAGATTATGTCAATGAGGCTTAATTAAGTTATGTGGATGACTAAAAGAAATTCAAATTAATAGTTATGTTTAACTAGTTAAACATAGTTAGGTAATTCTTCTTCCCTGTGTTCATAATGGGCCATTTACTGAGTAATTGTAGCTTATCATAATGCTTTTCTTCTTAAATATCTTATGTTTCCTCAAATTTATCTACAAACTTCCTTTAAAATTATTAATATATAATCTGACTGTATTAAAAATTCTTCAGGGGTGTAACTTATGTGAATTATATATATTTATATATTTGGAAAGTAATTATTTAAACACGTAAAAGGCAAATTAATCTGTGCATTTTGTGGTTTTTTCTCCCTTTCGGAGAAGTAGAAACAAGCTTGACTGTATGGTGGACGTTCTGAAGATTGTTTTCACTCTTGTGATCTGCAGTGTGTGCTTCCTTCCTACCATGTTTCACTCCTTTCTGTATCCCATGTTTTTTAGTGTCCTCCTCATGGTGAAGATTCAGTGAAATGAAGCTGTAAAATGATAGTACTGGTGTTGCTATTTTTCTTGAATAAAATACCACTGTTCTGTAAGTTTTCAATAAATAGTCTTCCATTTTCTTCTGCAAAAACAAGGCAACAACTACTGTTTAAGATATATGCTGTCTTTCAGATCAGCTTTGGCCTCCATTTCTGTTAAGGAGAACAGTGCTAAGCAGCTGGCAGTGTCATCTGCATGTGAAGGATGTCTGTCTTTAAGAATTAGGGTAGACTTAACTCTTGGATACTAACTGGGACTAGCAGCCATTTTGAAGGAAGACAGGTTTTCCTCAGAATATTTTGTGAAAGTATTATTTTTCAACCACAGCTCACGTGTGGAAAACTGTTTAGAAGGACAACAGTGATATTACTATGTTCTTTGAAAGTACCTGAGCATATGGTTCCAGTAGTTTTACGTGTATCAGAAATGTAAGAAGCAGTGCTCTGAGATCACTAGGACAAGATCAGATGCAACATAGTTTCTCAAAAACCCCAAAAGAGTCGGCACTTAATTAACATTAAGTCTATTTAACGTACCTGTAGATACTGAGTAAATCCATCTTCCCCTTTATTAAAAGGAAGATGAAAGACTTGAAAAAAAAATTCTATATATTTTTTTCCTGTCCTTAGATATTGATTCCTGTTATGTGTGTCTGCTGAGCTGGGCATGAGCAGGATCCAACTGTAGTTGAACTTATGCAGTGTACAGAAAAAAAGGATCTGTACTTCCCTTGTATCTGGTCGCTAGGACTTGTGTGTGGGACGAGGGAGTGTTTTTTCAAAACATGCTTTACATTCAGAGCAGTAAATAAAACATGACTCTTCCAAAACTGTTTAAAATTTAAAGTGCGTTTCAGTTTTACTGACTTTTTCTTACACATGTCTTTAGGAAGGGAGCAAGTTTGCTTTATCATTTTGAAGTAAACAGTTTCTTAAAGTGATGATTTTAATGTTCCAAGTATGGCATAACCTTAAAAGTTCTATTGTAATTTCCTCATACTCTGAGCAGAAATATTATTTAACATATTGAAGAGGAATAATACTAAGAATATTAATGTAATCTCCTCAAGAGGAGATTGCAACCAGCTGGTTTTCTGTCACTTCAGTGAGGCAGTCGCTGGCTTGTGTATCAGCACTGGTGTGAATGTTATGCATGAGAGACCTGAAGAAGTCTATAAAGCTCTGTTTTTTCATCACTTCAAAAGTTTAGTAACATCTGGAAGAGCAGTTTATATTAGGGCAGTTTTATTTAGTATTCATATGCTTATCAAATTTAGGCTTGCTCTGTGTTTGTGCCATTTTGAAACCTGTTTCAATTATGGAGCCTGTGATTCTAGCAGTCTTTTAAAACTATTTATTTTAAAAGTACATGATCTAAAACATATAAAGCAGTGAATTTCTCAAGTTGTGTACAAATCCGTCTAATTTTGTCTGGTGTCCAGTGCCTTATCAGGAGAATTTAAACCTATTGCCTTTTGTGCTGTTAAGCATGTCACTTGTAGAACAGTTGTCCAAAGCTCAAAACGTAGGTCTGTCCACATAAAATCACGTTACTGAAACCAAAGTTCCTAGTGCATTTCATGACTTCAGTGCTGAAAAATTACTTAGAATAGTCAGTTTGATTAATTTGATTCGTTTAATAGTTTCAGATCTGTTTTCATAGATTCATTTGGGAAGCAGGACTATTTCTTATAACAGTAATACTGGAAGAAGTCAATGTGCAGCAGGGTAAGGGTTATATAGGCAAATTTTAAGATCCAAGCAACTGTAGCTATGATGTAAGGATGGAAAATTCAGTGGAGAATAGGCTAGGATGGATATTGATAAGAAAGTATATGTTTAAAGATAGTGTAGAAGAAAGGCTAAAAGAACCTCAAGCTTGTATCCTAACATATACACACAGAAAATGGAAGAAAAGCATTAAACCTGCTAGTTTATGATCAGATTAGACTAACAAAATGTGTGGATGAGCCTACATATTTATTAAAAATGAAGTATATTTTTTCTTGCATCTTTTTAGTATAATATTATTTTAAAAAGGATGTGTGGAAACTTTTATGGCAGGGTTTACATTGCAAAAAATTGAAGGTACTTATGTTTAGCTGCTCCTTTGTCTCTTCCTTTGCTCCTGAAAGGCAAGGGGGTGGCGGGAGAAGAAGCTGTATTAATTGAGTTCTGCAACAGTGGATCTCTGCCCTGGATAAATTTAATACATGCACTGTCAGTAAGATATTTTAATCTTGACTGATGAACATGTTGTAGACCATCAAGATAATCTGTTTGCGGTAGACATGATTCAACTTTTAGTGAAACAGTGACTTCTGTCAGTTGACTTTGAAATTGTGGTGACTCTGATATCTACCCATATGTCACAAGGAACAGTTTGTGCAGTGCCATATACCTTGTCTACACTTTTCCATCTGTGCTTGAACAGCAGCTAGGGTTTTTTAGTTTATTTTATCATGGAGAGCTCTTATGTGTTTTTTTAATTGATAAAACAAATAAACAAAACTCCAGGCTAATTCTGCTCCTCTGTTCTTTTTTCCAGATTATGCATATATCCCTCAGAGATTCCCAGTTCCTATATCAATTTTTTTCTTCTTCTTTCACATTGCTGAAATAAAAGAATTTATCTTCTTCATCTTGTGTGAAGAGTTTCTTCCCTTATAACTTCTGAGGTGGTTTGTTCTAGATTTTGTGTGGAAACTTCAGGTTTGGAGCTTTTGCCATGATGCTTTCCGACAAATCCCCTGTGAATTTGAAAACTGCCAGCATCTCTTTCTAGGACTCTCCTCCATTTTTCCAAGCCTCTGGTCTCTATTTTTTGGCATAGCAAATAATCTTTCTCTAAAAGGAGATTCCTTCCTGCTTTAACTTCATCTGATGCCTTCTCTGGTCTAACACACAATTTTCACTTGAACGTATCAAAGGCTGCAAACATCTAGCCTACAAAAGAAATAAAATTAGTTTCTGCTTAGCTGGTTTAAAAAATAAAAATCATGATGATTCCATTTCCAGGAAGCTGTTTTGGGTAGTGCAGAGCCTTCTGGTTTTTGTTTTCATTCAATCACAGCTTGAATAGTATGGCTTTAGAGACTTAGTGTATCTGCTTCTCTCAGGCATTGGCTGAGAGCCAGTTGTCTGCCACTTGGTCTGTACACAGTGCAAAATTACTCGAAGTGGGCTGATGAAGTGAATGGAATGACTGAGGTGACAACGATACTACCTCACACCTGAATTTGTTATTTTGTAGCTGAAAAAATTTACTGTATTAACTGCTGCTTTGAGATGTGCAAGCCCTAATTTTCGTTCATCTTCAACTTTTATTCTGTAAGTGTTATGATCTATTCTGGATGTGGTTCTATGTAGAGTGCTACCTTTTTTGTGGCCTCAGAAATTGGGACAACTCAAAACTCTTCAGTGAGGATGTAAATGCTTGCTCAGTAAGTGGAGGTTCACTTTACCTCTGGGTGCTGATCAGTACAGTTATTGAATTCACTCATGAAACCATTAAAGGTGTGGTTCTTTGAATCTGTAAGAGATACAGGTCCTGAACAGACCAGCAATTTGTCTTTGTGTGGCACTGTACTTGAGGTAAACTGAAGGTGCAAATGTTAGTTCTCTGTTAGGTTGGAGGGTCTTGAACCAAGAAACCTCCAGGAAGAGCTGTTCAATTGTAAAACTTCCCTTTTTCTGCTCTTTTCATTTCATGTTACTTAGAGTTTAACAAATACTGCTGTAATTTGCATTCTTCTGGGCGCAAAGGCTGGTAGAGTGGTGCTATGGTGACTGCAGTTTGAAGGGTTTTTTCTGTTGTGTTATTTGGACTTGGGATGCAGTTTCTAAGTTCTAAGAAATTCTGTAAATGAGCCCAGATTTCTGGATACGTAATTTATAAATAATCAAAATAAACAAACAAGAACATTGCTGTTTCTGCAGCCATTATTCTCTTATGGCCTAAAGGCACTTAGTGTAAAACTCACATGTCTTATTTTGGTGGTATTATTCCCACAATCCTTTTTGTATGGGGAGCGATAGTGATGGTATCAACCTAAGTTTGCTGGTGCAGTATGGATGTGTAAAGATACAGATTTGCTTTTAAAAATGAACAAAAGGCATCCACTTGCAAAAATCTCAGGCAGCAGAGACAGAAGATTAGTAAATCCCAAGTAAGAAAATATTTCAAATTGACAGAAGAGAAACAGAGGAAAGAAAAACCCCAAAACCTTGTGATGAAAGTTTTATCTAATTGTGGAGTAGAATGCTCATTAAGACATTAGAATTTTTTTTTCCTATGAGGTCTCTTTTTATTTAAATTCTTCTTGCAGCTACATTAAATAAGCCTTTGTTGTCACTTGGTTACTAAAAGTAAAATTAAATTATGTGCTATAACACCATTGTGGAGAAATGTTTGTGCACCTCGTAGAGAATCCAGGAACACAGAGTTGCAGTGAAGTAACATATCTTGGATTTCTTTTTAACATCTTGTAGTGTACTGTTAGCAATAAAGTCTTAGTATAATAATCTCTAGACATCCATTGCAAAGCCTATGTGGAGGCTTAGTTATGGAAAAAATTATTTGATCACATCCTGCATTGTTAATATCTGTTTATGTAATCAATTTTCAATTTTGAGCATCTTCAGAAGGAATTAAAAATTTGTTGGACTTTGAAGTTGAGGACCATATTTCTAGTCAGTCGGTGTCAAGGATCTGTGGTAGGGGAAATGAACTTTAGTTCATCCCTTCATTGGGATGTGAGTCTGCATGTGCAGAGAAGTATCCCGGTAGCTGTGACTGTAGGAGTACTTGCTGCCTGGGATGAACAATGGTAAAAGAAGTTTTTTATGGTACTTGCAGTCATGCAGTGGAGCCAGTTGTGAACATACTGACATTTCACAGACATGTTTTCAAAGATCTGACAAGCATCTACTTTCGATGTGAAAACTGAGATACTTACTTCTTAGAGGGTCCTCTGATCAGTATGTTTTGAGAAGAACAAGTGGTATATACTTAAAAAGGTGATCACTTGCTAGCTCGCAAGCCTTCCACCAGAGCATGAGGGTGATAAGCTCATTCAGATAGTAATAATATTTTTGTAACTTTGGTTGAAAAAAACCCACTAAATCTAGTTATCCAGTTTCTTGTCTTCTGTTTTCAGAAATTTCTGAGGCTTTAGATATGTGTGAAGAGAGGAAGAAAGGTCAGGTTGAAGGTCTTCATTGTGGAATGGTTAATAAACAGTTCAGGTTTACTGTGGCTGTAAACAAGTGGATGTAAGTGTTTGCTCAGGTCTTACCAGTATTACCATAGGTGGCACTACGGTCTCCGGCGAGGATACAATCTTAAAATGATGTTCACATCCTTGACTTTGTTCTTCGGTTTTTTTGGGTCACAAACTTCTCGACTCCAGAGCGTCTGGTGAATTCACTTTTCAGCAGTCTCTGTTCTGTTTCGACAGGATGTTTTGAGGCGAGTGGCAGGGTGCATCTCCCCTTGGTGCCGGCACGCCGGGTGTCCGTGCCTGGGCGTGCGTGCCGGCGTTTTGGTAACGAGGTACCAGCCCAGGCCTTGCAAGTGCTGGATTGGTGATCACAGAATGTGCTGAGTTGGGACCCACCATGATCATCAAGTCTAACTCCTAGCCATGCACAGCACCGTTCCCAAGAGTCACACCATGTGCCCGAGAGCATTGTCCAAACGCTTCTGGAACTCTGTCAGGCTGGTGCTGCGACCGCTGCCCTGGGGAGCCTCTCCCAGTGCCCAACCACCCTCTGGGTGCGTTACTAGGTATTAAAAAAAGGCAAATGAAACGTTACTTTTCAAACTGTATTTGGGGGATATTAGAAGCAGACCTCTAAAAACCAAAATCCAGGTGTGCCTAGCGTTTTCCACGTCTGGTTTCTCACCCGTGTATGAAAGTAGTGATTTAATACCTCACTCTTTGTGACACAAATTATTCAAAGAGCCATATTTTTCAGGGCTTTTGATCTGGAGGCTTTCGCGGGTGTGCAGTACCTCTTAGCAAGGTACCCGGGCAGACGATCCGTGCCGGGAATCCTTTGTTTCGACGTTTTTCCCCTGGGCAGGCCCCCCCCCGCCTCCCCCCGCGCTGGCGGCAGCGGTGGCGCGGCCCCCGCGGTGCCCGCGCGGGCTCGGGCGCGGAGCGGCACCCCCCGCTCGGCGATGGTTCCGCCCGCCGTGCGCGGTCATGTGCGCGGGCCCGGCCCTCCGAGCGCGGCTGGGCGGCCTCGCACAGCGCCGCGTCCCGGGCCTCCGGCGGACAAAAGGGCGCAGGGAAGCGAGACCTCCGGAAGGCGAGGGCAGGCGGTGTCGGTGGTGAACGTTTTCTGATTTTTCCAGAAATCAAGCAGAAGACTGAGCTGCTGATGTCAGTTAACTCTGAGAAGTCGTCCTCTCCAGAAAGGTACGGCCGCATCCCCGTCCGCATGAACGCGGGGCTTCTCCCTCTGCCTCCGCGGGGCTCCTGGCATTGTCCGCGTGCTGCATGCTGGATCTCGCACCGTGCCCACCCAGCCTCTCCTTTTGGTCGAGCTTTGAGCGTTTTTGCCGAGGGTTGCGGGTCGCAGCCCGTCCCGCGGAGCCCGGCGGGCTGCAGCATGCGAATCGCGGCGGGGCGGGCTGGGCTGGCTGGTGCGGAGCCCGCGCCCGCGCCTGTCACGCGAGCGGCATCGCACAGACCCCGCCGTACTGCCGCGCTCCCCGCGCTCCTGCCGCTTCTCATGGGTAGGAATAGAACTCGGCGAAGCGTTTCATGCCCTGTTATGTGGAAAAGGGAGTGTCCCTTGGAAAGTAGCTCAGGAATCGCAAATCCCCCTATTAGTCACATTCTGTAAGATAGATGTGATCCCTGTTCAAGTCAGTGCTAGGAAATGGAGCAGTCGCTGCATGCAGTAATGGTTCATGCCTGCAGGTAAGGACAAAATGACTCAGAAGTGTTTTTAAAACAATTATTTTTTCTGTCAGTCAAATTAGTGCTATTTCAAGTAGCTATTTCATTTTTAGAGAACTACTAAAAGGTACTAAATGTACATTTAAGTCTTCTGATGTGAAGTAGTCTCCTGGTGATTATTTTGTTGATTTTAAATAAACCAGCCCTGCTCACTCCTGTTTTGCTTGCAGCTGAATTTTAGGGCATTTTTATTTTTGAATCTGCTTCAGTCTAGAGAAACATAATACCATTTTCTCCCCATTATTTACAATAAACATTTTGGCTGTATGCAAAAGATCCTCTGAATGTTCCATTTCACCATTTTAATATTGGATGTTGACAAAAAAACCCCACTATTAATTTTAAGCTCTCAAACTGTGTTAGGCTGAAATTATGATCTAAAGTTTATTTTACTGAATGGCTCAGCATAGAGACATGGTAAGGCACTGAATGCTATCTTAAGGAAACAGGCTAAAAGACATGTTTCAAAATGATGGAGTGCAGTGTGGCATGGGTGGTTTGAAAAACCCAAATGAGCAGTTTAATTTGATTTATAAGTGTATTTATGTATGATGCATAGAAGCAAACTGCATTGCCTTTCACTAGCTGTAGTTAAAATATCAGCAATGAAAGATACAGAAAATGGTGGGGGGGAAATGAGATGTTAAGTCACCTTTCCAAAATGGAGAAATATAGAAAGAGCTTTGAGAGAAATTTTAGTATTTACTTGTTCAAGATGAAGAATGAGGAGAGAAAACGCTAATGTTTATTTGTTAACCTTTCTCCCACTCTTATGTATGCCTAAAATTTTTATTAACAAGACTCATAAAATGGTGGTGGTAACAGGGAGGATGATGGAGTGAAAATAGTAAAAGAAACAGGTGTTAACTCGATTTTTGGAATGACTTCTGTTGGCATTGCTGTGTGAGAATTTGGTATATAATACAGGTATTTATTTTATCAAATGAATGTTATGCAGTACCTGGTATCTGATCAATCTGGTTTTGAGCAGAACATGCTCATAGTTGAACTAATGGTAGTCCTCGATGAAGAGGTCCTTTTTAAAGGATCATAGCAACAATCAGAAAAAGATATATTTGTCTGAGATTCATTTGAATGTCATTCATTAAAAAGTAAGATTTTTTTTAACAGCATGATGTGTTATCATGCAATAAAGATTAAAATGTGATTGTTGTACATGCACACAGATTTCTTTTGAGGATTTAAGTATGTGGTACTGTTCACCTGGAGACTGATTTGACATATCAACTGCATGGTCAGTTATAAATGAAAACATCTTTATATTTTATAAGAGGGTTTTTTGGTTTTTTTTTGTTTTTTTTTTAAACAACCACATTCTTTTCACCTATCTAAAAATAGACTGAATTTTTTTGCAAGCTGTTATGAAACAGTGCTGTCTATCCTATTAGCTGCCAGATCCTTTCAAGGCTCTTTGAAAATTAATAGATGAGATTTTTAAAAAAGAAATAATTATAATATTGAGCGTCTGAACTGTTAAACTGGCCTAATCCACTCTGTAGAAAAACTGCAATGTATATTTGTCATACAGATATGAGAATATGCATGTTCTTGAAAAACACAGAAACGGAATTAGTTCTTGTGTATTTATTTATTGCTGGTTTTTATCCTTGCTCCTAGTGGTTGGACTTCTTGTGAAGCTTGAGTTCTCTGTGTGCGAATGCTGTGTGGAAGATCTGAAAGGGTCCATGGCTTGTTTCTTGTTTTCCACGCTAGCAGAGGCTGCTAGACAGCGCTTGCATAGCCAGAGGGGAGGGGAGAGGAGGTGCTCTGTGCATTTACAGAGACTGATGAAATGGGAATAGAGAAGGAATGAGAGAGAAGCCCATTACTTGCCTCCTTCTTTGGTTGGTCTTTGTTTTTACAAGACAGTTTAGTGTTTGTAGGTTTTCTTGCTCATTTGGCAAGTTCAACATGCTGTCACATCTTACTGATGAGAAGAATGCTGGCATATAATGGATTGTTTGGCTGTTGTGGAGGCTCAGCATTTAGAAATCCTGCAGTGTTCTCTTAAGATAGTTCTTCGTTACGATTTTAAGAACCTTTTAGGAGACATTAGCAAGAAAGATGAACCTTTTTGTTGAGGAACCTCTGAGAGGTTTCAAGACATTGGCCGCCTTGAAAAGTAAATTAATACAAACCTGAGACATTTTTTGTAGATTCATCCTTCCTTTCCCCATACATTCTCCCTAGAAAAACTGAAGTTGCAGAATTGAGGTCATAAGATTAAGATGCACGTGTTTTGGCATGCTATGGGATGTTTCATTAGCAGACACAATCCAGCAGCATCTCTTATGTCCTAAATTTCTGAGTAGTTAATGCTGCCCTGGGCCAAAGTCCTGGTTCCTTGTTGATAAGGTAGCCCAGGTAACTGTGGATGTGTGATTACTGGGCACTGGATTGGGTAACCCACTGCAGCTGCTGTTGCTAAATTGATTTGTTTGGCTGTCTGAGCCTTAAGGAGATCATGGGTATGTTTTCCTACAGCGTGCTTATGATGTGACACTCACCTGCTTTCGTTACCTAATGAGTAGTAATTAAACTACCATGTACCCCTATATTCTTTGTGTTTCCCTGGAGGCTGCATGAGGTTACTGGTCCAGGTCTTGTACATGTTGTGTGGAAGCAAGTAGCAGCACTTAGATGGAGGAGGGATGGTCTTTCAGGAGCCCTCCAGGAAGGCAAAAATACTTTCATTTCTGTTGCACGAGTTATGCATTCTTCTCATGTACGGTATAGTGAANCATTTTAAATATCTTCCCTTTACTGCTATTTATGAAACCCCCCCCTTTTTTAGGGACTGTATGGAACTTTTGGCAAGTTTGTTTCTTTTTGAGAAAAGTTCATTCTTTTACCGGAATGACTTGATACTCTTAAGACTTCTAACCTAATGTGTGTAGTAGTTTTCTTTTTCACATTTTAGGACAAAGGACTTGTTATTTCTTCAGCTCTGATTTTGGATTCTAAATTTGTGTCAGCAATGCAGTTTGACCATGGAGCATTTTCTGAAAAAGGACTGATCAGTCTGAAGAGTTTGACCTGCTCTTTTTCCCTCTTTTGACAAAGGCTGAATCTGCATGGTTCTTTGAAATGAGTTTCTGCTTCAGTGTTTTTTAAAAAAATTAATAGCAGCTACTTGTGAACAGTCTTAAAGTAGGTAACTGTTGTGTGTATAATCCAATTTCCATGTTTTTGAGGGGTTTCATAAATAGCAGTAAAGGGAAGATATTTAAAATGACAGATTTGTGTTAATGTGTAGAAGTATTTGGGGTCAGGTGGTGCAGGCAAGATTTAAGGAATAATGGTGGTTTTGGTTTGGTTTTTTCTTGGGGTTTTTTTGAGTCTTGGGGTATGTATACCCCTGTATTATTGTAATCTATCTTAGCAGAGCAAATTAATGTATTTCTCATTGCTTTTACATAGTTTCTTCATCAGATCATGCCAAGGAGGCATTCAGGGATAAAGTAAAGGAGAAAGAAATCTAAAATAATGAGAAGGAAGGAAAAAGATGGAGGCTGAGTACTGTCTGCTTCCTTTTCTAAGAGATCTAATGTTAGCTGTTAGAGGAGGCATTGTCAAACAAGTTATGATTTTCAAAGAGTCCTTCAGGTTTTGGAACATCAGGGAATTTTTTTATTCTGTTTTAGTGTGTGTATTTCTCTTTTTAATTTAGTTGTGGATGCACTACTTCTAAGGTAGAAGTGCAACTTGTAATAAATATAGAAATAATGTTTAAAAGTAGACCCATCGGTTAACATGATACATAAGCTAATATTACTATGTGTCAGATAAATGGTTTGGAATAATTGTTAGATAATAGGGCATTATAAGATAATGATTCTATTATTTATGTAACTAGCACTGAAAAAAAATGGTTGTCAGAATAATGCAACTATTTCATCAGTTCCAGTAACTTTTAAACACATTTTCAAAATAGCATATTTTCTTCAGCTCTCTTTCTGCTTTTCTTGTTCTTTTTTATAGGATAAAAGAAATACTGCACAGCTTCCATTTCAGGACAGTTAAAATATTTTTTTGGTAGTCATACAATTATAACTTCTCTGTTTTGTGTAATATATGGTAACAGTGAGCAGTATACATTCCCTCCCTGCCTTTTTTTTTTTACCCCAAAATTACAAGCTAATTCAAGCTAATTCTATTTGTTGTATTTTATTTCAGAAGTAGAAAGAAAATCAACCTATCTTAGTGTGGGCCCTGAACTTTTTGTCCAGGGACGCACTTTATTCCACCACCAACTCTGTTAGGTGACAGTGTACCTGTAGAGCTCTCTTAGACTATGTGCTTAATTTTAGATCACCAGTTCTGGACCAAAACAAATCCTATGTTTTGTGTGGTTTTCATATTAAAGGTTTCACAGTCTCACTTGTTTTAGCGTGCAAGGCTTTTTAAGTGAAGTATGAAAGGGATGTGGAGTCAAGGAGTGTTGCAACATGCCATTGTCCTTGTGTAGGAAAAAAATGGAAATAGCCTATGTAGAAGCAGCCACTTGTGGAGCATGTTTTTTGCTTGAGGTGATATTTTTAAGAGACATTGCACTCTTTTTTAGAGCTGGTAGTGCCTCTACTCGTTTATCAGTAGGCTTTGAAAAGATTGAGAATTTGAAGTGTGTTTTGATTTTCAGGGATAGACTTGGTTTATTTCTGTGTCTGTCTGAAATTTCTGCTATAGGTAAAAGAATTAGGTACTTTGATATTTAATAACAAATGAAATATATCATTAGTATCCCTACTACTCAGATGGCCTGTGTACTACTTAATTTTTTTCTTTAATTATTTTTTTAAAATGATTAACAGTTTTTCATCATGCAGGTATTTGTGAGGTATTTATTGCAGGGAAATTTCTAATTTACCTTCTGAAAACTAAAATCTCAGATTTTGTCACTTCCTGTCCGAACTAAAATGAGAGAATTTTGTTAAAGAGAGAGATGGAAAGTTCTGAGGCGTTGTATGAGGTTTTCCTGTATGAGAACTATTCATTGGAAACTAACTCAAGCAATGCAGTGGTGGTTTGAACACAGTTATTTAATGGCTAAAAAAAAGGTATGTAAAAAATTTGAAACCTGTGACTTGCACAATATGCTTTCTAAGGTATTCCAGTTCTATCCCAGGGTAAAATGTCTGGAAAAAGTAATGGATCATTTTAAGCATAGCCTTTTGTTTTACAGATCGTCTGTTTCATGACTTGAAACCTTTTGCCTAATCACTCTCTTGGTCACATTCACTGAAATGTCCACTCCAGCCCCTACGTGGATGGTAAAGGAATGTTACCTGATAGATTGCATAAAATGATGTGTACCTATGCCCAGAGTTTCCATGTCTGTTGTTGCTGTAGTATATTACAGAATAAACTAATTTGTGGTTTTCTGTGTCTTCGTGTTATATGCATATTTATATTATATACTTAAAAATCAATAATAAAATGTTTAGACATTCATGTAATTCAGTGAATTTACTGTGTTGTGATACATGTATTTTCATTGATCTGGAATTGATGTAGTTACTGAGGGATGCTAGGAACAGATTAAGCAAATGCATGCAAATTTAAGCATTCCATTTTGTTGCATATTTTGTGTTATAAGCATGTATCAAGAAATTGTGCCATCTCTCAGCTTTTGACTTGATGTGAATCCTACCATACAGTTTGACGGACATCTGAACTTCCCAGTGGGCTGAAAAATACCTCTTCTATGCAAAGGGTGTTATGACCAGAAGGTCTTTTACAAGTTCTCTCTTCAGGAATTTTACACTCCTGAACCAGTATCTGCCTTCAGTGCTTCTGTATTTTCTTCAAAACTCACCTTTAGTCTTGGGTGGTCACTGACAAAATCTGAACAGTCACTGTTACCTTAAAAACAGATCTGAAATTTATCTCATCTAGGATACCTGCCAAACTCATGCTGATATTTGTGATTAGATGGATAGTGAACTGTGATTTCCTTTTTTTCAGCTTCATTCTCTTTCTCTTTTTATTCTTTAAAGTTTCAGTTACAAAAGAAACGTGTGCAGCTCCAAGCTCTGCCTATGTTCTTCACCAAATTTATCTACACAGCTCTCCTTGTCCTTTATAGCTTTAGGTTAGTCAGGCTGGTTGATTGCTTCCCTTTCCTGACTGGACAATGTTCAAAACCAGAACCATGTCCCATGAGATGTTCTATTTTTATGAAGTTATGACCATTGTGTTTAATAAAGGCACTTTAAATAACCTCTTTGTATTAATAAAAGTGTCCTAATTTTGTCTTGATATCTGCTAATATAACAAATGGCCATAAATTAGTGATATCCTCATTTACTAAAAAACCTGTATTTTCTTCTCTTGAGAGGTTGTAAAACATTTGTATTTTAGTGTTGGGCTGGTTAATCTTCAAGACTTCTTTTCCCCAACTTTGGAGCAGTCTAATTCCGTGGAAAGGAGAATTTCTTGACCCTACTTCCTGTTTGGTAAAATCTCATTGGAGTAGCATGAAACCTTTTAAGAATTCAGTGCCTTGTTTTCATGAAGCAACTTCCTATGCCCCAAACCTACTGGGATGGTCACAGCCTTTTCAAGAAGCCAAGGACTCATCCTTACTTCTGTTGCTCAGTACTACTGTGCATGGCTATAGTGTGTATCTTTTCTGGGGACAAAGAAGGTCATATTATTGTACCAGAAACTCCTATTAAACTACATTTCTATCCTGCGTTGTCAAAGCTTAACTCTTAGTAGTTCTGGCAGAAACTGGGATAATTATTTTTGTCATTAATACTACTGTAAAGAGACAGCATTATTTTCCCTTGCAACTGCTGTGTCAGACTATCCAGCAATGAATTTTTTTTTTTTTTTTTTTTTTTTTTTTTTGTGGAGATGGAAAGGTGGTTTGAAATTTGTGTGGGTTTCAGTGGACAGCTCTTCTGTTATTCTGTATCCAGCATCAGGACCTACAGATTCTCATTGTTGTCTTCAGCTGCTTGCAGCCACTGTTCACAGAAGCGTTCAGTTCCTGCTATGCTCACATACCAGACACTATCCACCTCTGTTTATTTCATGCCATGAACTAGAATGGAAGATGTTTGGAGTTAGCTCTGTTCTTTATGAATCCTTCTATAAAAGGATTACCTTAGCCTTAGGAGACCATGTGTGGTGGTTTCCTCTGAGTGGTGCTTTGTTATCACCAGTGTGACAGTGTAAAGCCTTTCTGACATCTCTGGTTGCGTATGTCACAAGAATCAGGAATTTCCACTGCTGCTTGGTGTCTTAGCTATGAGAAGTGCCAGCTTCCAAGAAGAGTAAGACAGCTTTGGACCTAGACTTCCCTAAGGTATGAAAAAGATCATCAGTCATAGTGATTCTGAAGTACATTTTCATCAATTAAAACCTTTCATTGTGTTATAAATAAGAGTACAAACAGTCTTCATGGACTCGGAAATCTCACCTGGCTTCTTTCTAGGTAATTAATGTTTCAGAGTAATAGTCTAGAAAGGCAAATAAAGATACAGCCATCCTCAGAATGCTTATGTTCCACGACAGAGGAAAAGAATGAATTTGCAAAGAAATTATTGGTGATCAAGATAAAACTCTTCCTCTTTCTCTCAAGAAGTCTTGATATTTGTGAGTGGATTACTGACATAATGAATTAGCTTAGACCCTATTCCTTGGGCACTGTAACTGCAGTATGCTTCTAGTGAATGCATGGGGTTTTTGTGCAGGCCATTAATATTTAAAAGAGGTGGTGTTCTTTATGGAAATCCCTTCATAGGTTTCTCCAAGGCAGTCTTATATCTTCCTGTAGTTTAATTTATGTATCCGTTGTTTTACCTGTATGTTTACTTTATTTATGTTACTTTTCTGTTAAATGAATCCTGGCTTGGAAAGAAAACGTACAGGAAAGAACTGGTCAAGATTCTTTTCAAATGTGTTTAGCACATAGGAATTTCAAGGGCTATTAAAAGAACCAGAAGTCACTCAGTTGAAGCAGGACTGTGTCCGAGAATGCCAATACACTTTTTTTACTATCGTTTAAATACTCAGTACTTTAAAAAATGCCTTAGCAAAAGTGCATGGAGTGTGTTCCAAAAGATGCCAGGACAGCTTAAGCAGTCTGTAACTAAAAGTCTTAAAGATTACCCCAAACTCAAATTTAGGGCACATTTAGACACTTCACCTTCAAAGTGTTACTGGTAGCTTTACTAAGAAACTTGCTAAAGGTATGTGTCCTTTTAGCCATGCCAGTTGTTAGAGGTAGCCAAGCATGGAGGGCTCTGTGTCCCAGGGGCAATATTTCCTGTCATAGCTAAATAGGTGAGTGCAGGACTGCTGTGTCCCCAGGGCCAGCCAGTGAGGAGTGTGGATTCCCCAGAGGTGTCTGTATGTGCACAGGCTCACAGACAGAAAATGGATACACAGCTGGCCATGCAGGGCAGCAGAGACTCAAACCAGGGCTTCTGTTGGCACTCACAAAACACACGCACACACACAGAGCATTGAGGCAAGAACTGTGTGGACAGCTCTGTCCTTTTCCTCCTTTCCTGCTCCTCACAATGAAAGTCCACTAGTGGAATTTTTACAGAAATTCACACACAAAGCTCTGTGTGCTCTACCAGCCAATTTTGAATGCTCTGTGTAGTTTCTGGCCCCTAAATGCATGAGCCTTTGAGATTCATGTTCTCACTCCAGTTGCTGGCACTTGGACCTTATTTACTTGCTGGCCAGTCTGTCCTGAAATTGGCTTGAGTTCACACATACACACTCAAAAGAGAAAGTGCATCCACAAAGAAGACAGGTATAGGGTTTAATGACAATATAGGATGGACTGTCATGATCAAGGGCAGGGTTATGTCAGACAAGTGCACTGACCAGACAGATGCTCATTTGCACTGGACCTGCCCCATTTATCCTTTTTCCTTGCTATTTTTCCTTACTTAATTTTCCCTTACCCACTTTTATACCAGTCTTTCTCCAGATCTGATGCCTTCCCCTGACTGAACATTTCATAGCATGTTGCTTATTCTCACAGTACTGTGGTAAGTTTTACACAAACCCAAATTATTCTTCCTCCTTGCATCCCATAATAAGTCCCCTACCCCTTAAGGCAATAACCTTTAGTTTTCAAGGTGTTTTTTGGCAAGAGTTTCTTCTTTGACTCATCTTGGTAGGTTTCACACTGGGGGAATATGGTCTAATTGATAGTCGTAGGAGTAGCTGATTCACATGCTCCATTTTTGTAGTTGAGGTTGTTGGGATTTACCTGTTGTTTTGCTTCTCATCCTTGCTTGATCTGTCTGTTATGGTTAGCTTTTAATCAGATATCCTAACACTGGTCTCCCCGGGGCCTAGTAGCACCTGTCAAGACTGGATCTAGGTCTGTTTGGATTTTTGGCCATCTGATATGGGCATCTAAAAGATTGAAATTGTCTGAGGATATGAAATGCTCAAATGCTTTGCTACTACTTCTCAGTCTCCTGGAAGTTTGATGTTACAAAGTTTTGTCTACTACATAACTCATATTTAGTTTTTAGACCTATGTTTCTGGAAAGGAAGAATCATGTGTATTCTTACCATGTGTTAGATACATACTCTGTGCTTCAGACTTACTCAGCTGGATGTGTCAGGCTTATATATCTAATGAAGGCAAAGCTCAGGCATGACCAAAACCAAGTAGTGCTACTTGCTCTGCTGAACTGGTATCCGTGCTTGTTACAAAATCCATTTGAGGTAGCACAGTGCAGGGATGCATAATAATAGAAAACACCTCTGGAGCATAAACCATCTCACATCCTACTTCTCTGTGGTCTGGTCCAGAAAAGAGATGTCTGATCGTAGGGGTCAAAAAGTACCGGTTTAAAAAAGGTAGAAAGAATCATATTACTCTCATTCTAAACAAGGCTATGTCTCCAAGGTAGACTGGAAGGCCAGTTGTTAATCTGAGCTGCAGGCATCCAGGCTCAATTCCTCTACAAGGTAGCTGAGCAGGCAAAAGACACAGAACCACAATGTGTGTTAGTCAATATCTGGCTATCTGACATTGGTATTCAGAAAACCTGGCATGTATTGTCTCTACTCTGAGAGCCCAGGAGAGAGCTAATACTTGAGGCTTTGCCAAGTTGTTCTTCTCAGGAAGAGAAATAGATTGTATGATTTGAAGGTTATGAGTTCTTTTGTGTATGTGCAGTGCTGTTTACTTACACAAAACATGTAAACAGAGCTCATTTGCTTGAGCAGAGTAGAAACAAAGTGCAACAAGCAGCTATTTTGCTGATGTTTTCAAGTCTGCCTGTCTAGCAAGTACTGTACTAAAAAAACTCCCCTTAAAATTCAAAAAACGACACCCGAAAATCCCACGCAACTCTCTCCTGAAATCACAGGCATAGAATTTTTTGCTGTTTTTTTTCCCCTGCTTTTTCAGCTGCTGTGTAAAAGACCTAATGTTCCTTTTTTACTGAGACTGAAAGGAGGGTATGCAGCCTTACTCTCAGCCTTGATTGCAGCCAAATACTGAATGCTTAGAGTAGCTCAATCTCAGACATAAAATTTGTAGGACAAAAATGCTTATACCTAAAATACAAGTTTTAGAAAAAGTCTTTATGTGTACTATAATACCTTTATTAACTTTATGCATGGTGCAGTTTGTTCCCAGGTCATGCGGTGTGGTGTCTGAGGACTCTTGCCCTTTAGTGCAAATAGTTTTTGTCAGATCTTTCCCATGGACAGGTGTGAGCTGCTTTAAGATCTGTTTTTAAAGGCTTCTGCCAGGTTTCCATGGGATTTCTTTGGGGCAAGAGTGTTTAGATTAAGACTATCCTGGGTTTTGGTTGTAGCTTTTATTCCCCCTTCTAAATGTTGCTTTTCTTGTCTAGAAAGCTTCACTAGGTTTTCATGTGGTGCTTCATCGCCCTGCTCCATTGGTCTAAACCTGTATGAGTCAGCTGGAGCTGAAAAACCCTATCTTCCTTACCTCCTGAAAGCTTCTGAGACTAACAACTTCTTGATTCTCTAAACTACTTCCAAGACCTTGTTGTTTTGTTCACAACTAGTAGTTCATGTGTGTACTGTTGCCTGCAAAAAGTAATCTGAGATTGAATTGCAGCAGAGTTCTATATGGAAATAATACAATGGGAGATTTATTCTAGAGCTTTCCCTTTACCTCCCACTCCAGTCTTCATTCTTCTTGTCACACCTTCTGTTCAGTTACCATCTGGTCACAGTCCTCTGTCATCAGTTTGTTTCATTACTTCATACCTTTGATTTTGTGCTAGTTATTTGAACGTACATTTTATGATTCATTGAAAGTGATATGGAATATATGAAGTGAAAGAGACATGAAAATACAACAGGACTTCACTTCTGTGTATATATATAAAGTTTGATAAGTCAATTATCAGCTTGTAATGGCTAGAGTTCACAAGAGACATAATAGAATGTGTTGTGATATAGCAAAAAAATTGTCCAAGTATATCCTGAAGTATATACTCTGTGTCCCTGCTGCAACTCTGCCATTAAGCCAGTTCTCAGTCCACCTCACTGTCCCCTTGTCTAATCCACACTTCCTGAGCTTTCCTATGAGGATGTTACAGGATTCAGTGTCAAAAACCTTGTGGAAGTCCAGGTAGACAGCATCCACTTCTCTGTCCCCATCAACCCAAGCCAGGCATGCCATTGTAGGAGGGTGTCACGTTGGTCACACATGATTTCCTCTTGGTGAATCCATTTGTTTCCGCCTGATAACCTTTTCCTTTCCATGCTTAGAGATGCTTTAGATACTGGTGCACAAGGATTTACTTGTTAAATACATAGCACTGCATTTTTGTTAGGATAGGCACATTATAATTATTAGTGGGCTACAGCTATTTTTATTGAAATATAAACCTTGGTGATTTGTATTGCGCATACTGCCATATGTAAATGGATTCTTGTGAGTAGTTTAATTGATTGGAGGAGGAATGTATTATCACAGAATCTTAGAAAATGCTGAGTTAGAAGGGACCCATCGGGATCATCGAGAACAACTCCTGGCCCTGCACAGGACATGCCAAGAGTCACTCCACGTGCCTGAAAGTATTGGTCCAACACTTCTTGAACTCTGTCAGGCTTGGTGCTGTGACCACTGCCTTGGGGAGCCTGTTCCAGTGCCTGACCACCCTCTGGGTGAAGAACCTTTTCCTGATGGCCAGCCTAAACCTCCCCTGACACAACTTCAGGCCATTCCCTCTAGTCCTGTCACTGGTCACAAGAGTGAAGAGACTGCCCCTCTGTCTTCCCTTATGAGGATGTTGAAGACTGCAGTGAGTTCTCCCCTCAGTCTTCTCCAAGGTGACCAGACCAAGTGACCTCAGCCTTTCCTCATGTGGCTTCTCCTCCAGACCCTTCACCATCCTGGCCCTTTTTTGGAGGCATTCAAGGCCAGGCTGGACTGGACGCAGAGCAATCCCCCCCTGGTCAGAGGTGTCCCCGCCCATGGCAGGGGAGTTGAACTGTATGAGCTTGTTGGGCATAGAATAGTGACCCACTACAGAGCTCTAATTCCCTTCCAAACCAAACAATTCTGTGATTCTGTAATTCTGTGAAGTGCCGCAAATACAAGTCATAAGCAGCTACTATTTATTTACACAGTATTTTATAGGTGGAATTGGTTAAGAGCATAGTTAACCTTTTGTCCCAAAGCCATGAGCGTGATACATCTAATTTTATCTTTTGTTCCCAAGTAATTTAATGCTTTTTTAATCAGTCCTCCAGAGCTGAAAGTCAGAGTTTTGTAATTTAAAATATAAGAGAAGATTGAGAGTTTTCAAGTTTTTCTGATTAGCATTCAATCCCATAATTCCATAGCAATGCAAAAGTCTGCTTTTAATTACAATGTTATTTCATGGAATGTAGTAGAAACTGTTAAAACTTTGGTGAAATACAGATTGTGCCAAATTGGAGGATTTAAATTGCTGTTTTGTAGTGGTGTGGGTGATGTCAACAAAGTGTCAGTGGAGATGATTTGTTGGGATTGAATCACTAGCTAGATAGGAAGATGTAAAGTTGAGAGTTTGTAAGTCATCTTATTTAGTATGTTGGTTTGACTTCAAAATGCAAATTACTAGGAACCATGAAATGCACAGTTTATTTTACAAAGGAGAAAAATGAAATGTAAGGGAGAGTAATGTTTCCTGGAATCATTAAATGCTTTCGGATGGGAGGGACCTTCAAGACCGTGTAGTTCCAGCCTCTCTAACATGGGCAGGGACACCTTCCACTTGACACCAAGTTGCTCCAAGCCCAGTCCAACCTGGCCTTGAACACTTCCAGGTTTGGGGTGCAGCTTCTCTGGGCAACCTGTTCCAGTGCTTCAGCATACGCACAGCAAAGAATTTCTTCTTCTTAATCTAAACCCACCCTCTTTCAGTTTGAAGCCATTCTCCCTTGTCCTATCACTACATGTCCCTGTATAAAGTCCCTCTTCAGCTTTCCTGTAGCTCCCTTTAGCTTCTGGGAGGTGCTCTAAGGTGTTGCTAGAGCCTTCTCTTCTCCAGGCTGAGGAACAACTCTCTCACCCTGTATTCATAGCAGAGGGGCTCTTCCAGCCCTCTGATCATTCTGGTGGCTTACTCTGAACTCCTTCTGGCAGATTCATATACTTCTTAGCTTGGGGGCCCCAGATCTGGACGCAGTACTCCAGGTGGGAGTAGAGTAGTGGAGTAGAGGGAGAGAATCACCTTGACTTGCTGGCTGTGCTGCTTTGGATGCAGCCCAGGACACAATAGGCTTTCTGAGCTGCAGGCACACATTGCTGTCTTGTGTCAGCTCATTCACCAGCACTCCCAAATCCTTCTCTTCAGGGCCCCTCTCAATCCATTCTCCACCCAGCCATATTTGTACTTCATATTGCCTTGAGATTCACAGGTGCAACACCTTGCACTCTGCTGTGTTGAACTTCGTAAGGTTCTCACAGACCCACCTCTCAAACCTGTCAGGGTCCCTCTGGATCCCTTCCCTTCAGTGTGACAGCACCACACAGCTCGGTGGTGTTGGCAAATGTGCCGAGGGTGCGCTCGATCCCTGTCCCTGACAACGGTGTTAAACAGCGCTGACCCCTGAGGGACCGCAGCCCTCAGGGCTCTCCTCTTGGACATGGAGCTGCTGATCACAACCCTCTGAGTGCACCCAGCCAGCCAGTTCCTTATCCACAAGTGATCCATCTGCAAAATTCATGTCCCTCTAGTTTAAAGACAAGGATATTGTGTGGGACAGTGTCAAATGCTTTGAGTCATCATACTATTGCAATAAATATTTCATTTGGCAGTATAGTTTTCTTAGTTCTATGAGCTTCCTGCCAGTTAAATTTGGCAGATATGTCTAGATATTACTGACTACTGTTCCAGTGTTGCTGACATAACTAGTTTAATTTTTCCAAAATCTCTTGAATATACAGTGTTTTGAATGGTTCATATTCAATGCTTAGGTTTTTTTTTCAAAGTTTTAGTCAACTGCAGGTGGTTGTATCTGCATACTTCAGGACTATCCAGGCTCTTGTTGAGCTGGAATACATAAACATAATTAACATGATGATGGTGTTGTGGTGTAATTAGGTTCATTAACAATATAAACACAAAGGGAGTATTTTATTCACAGGAGATGCTAGCATGTCTTTAATTGTATGACTGTGATTTGTCTGTTTAGAACTTTTCTTTCAAGTGATTTAATTTTTCTTAAACGTTGGGATTCTTAGTATGAAAGGTGCATATATATGTTTCTTCCAGGCAAGTATGGAGAGACATGGTATGTATATTGTCTGAAGAGAAGGATTTTTTTCCCCTCAGTTTTTGTTTTTTTAGAAGGAATGGTATTTCAGTTTTGAGAAATGGTTTGAAATGGAAATATAAAGGCACATGTAGATGGAATATATCTTTAAAATTTTGTTATGTGTTTAACTTAGTTTAGTATCTCTTGCTTTTTTAAAACAAAATTTAAAAATTCACCCAGTCTTCTCTTGCACTTGTTTTAAGTCAGTCCTAACACCTCAGCATTGTTTTGGTGACACCTTATCTTGTTTCCACTGTTGTTCTACTTGCAGTTTGCAAACATTAAAGCATTAGCTAAAAGAAACAGATACTGACTGAGGGTGGCCAAACTCTGGTTTCAATGAATAGCATTAATTTATGCCCACATTGATTGAAAGTACGTATCTCCATCTAATACTCTGGCTTGTTTCTAGCTTACTTTTACCAGGCTGATGATTAGAACATCCTTGCCTGAGGAAAGCTTGATCTACCTCCCTCCAGGACTCATCAATAACTGTATTTATTTGGATAGTCCTTGGGATTTTAAGCAGAGCACCAAAAGTTGTTACTGTCCCTCAGGATCTGATTGTGCTGTGGCTGAAATGATGCCAGCCTGTGACAGTCAAAGCAAAAGGCCTGAGTTTGGTTATCAATCCCTGTTGTATTTGTACTGCTTTAACTTCTAAGCCATTTTGATCATTCTTGTGACCATTTTTACTGTCATTTTTATTTCCTCATGCTGTGTTATACAGTTACAGTTCAGCAAGGAACTAAGGCATGGTTGTGATGATTCGTTACTGGGTTTAACATACTTTGATTTACCTTTTGATGAAGCTTGTGCTTTCTTGGAAGTTTTTGGTGTTACAGCAGGAAACAGCAGTTGTTCTGATGCTTTTGGCAGGTGCACGCTGTGTGTGTGCACACCCGAACGGAGCCATGCCTGTGAGTGTTAGGGTTGCTTAGTTAATGTGGCCGTGCTGCTGCCCTCCTTGGTGTAGGCTTATTAGGGAATTAGCATCTGTTAGTACTGGGATTAATGATGAATGAATTATGGGTATGGTATTAGTTCCCTTTTCTGTTTGCTTTCCTAGAGGAAGGTTGATTTCTGGCACAGAAACAAGAACCTAGAGAGCTGGTGGTGTCTTACACTGTCCCAGCTGCCTTTGAGGTGGATATTTGCTGGATTTCCGGTTGGCAAATCCTGTAACAGGATTTTGGTGCTGGTGACATGACAGGCTTACCCAGATTCCTTATGCTTCCCACTGAACTACAAGGGATTATTACCTATTGAGTGTGGTTCTGTGAGAAGGGCTCACTGCAGCCTCAGTGTTTTGCAGTCCAAATGAGTGGTCCAGCTTTCCTCACTGACACCAGCCTTCTTGAAGTCCTCTTAGCTCATTGTGGTGGAAAACGTGTTGGGGCAGAGTTAGTTTGCTGGGACATCAGGTAAGTGCCAGAGCCTGAATGCTGGATGGAAGCATAACATTCATGTTTAGGTTTTAAAACATCACCTAGAACTCTCTTGTTACTGTTCTAAGTCAGCCTTAGCACTTTACCATGATTTTCTGGACTTTTTTATTGTAGTCCTTGCCATTATAGCTGCAGTTGGCAAACATTAAAGCGTTAGTTAAAAGAAAAGGTTCCAATCGAAATTTTCAGATTTAACAGAAATTCTGGCATAAAAGAATATGATGATCTAGGTGAAAGGTCATTTGTATTATGTAAGAATATGGAATGTTTTTCAGCATACTGAATAACCAAATGCTTAATAAAGTTCGTGCACAGTTCCACATAACTGAGTTATTTAGTAATCCTTCAATGTCTACCTGCTACGTAGGCAGACATTTCTTTCATCTTAATGATTAGATAGTGCAATCTTCACCTTAGCATACTGCGTGGGTATTTTGGGTTTAAGGTACATTAAAATGAAACAGCAGTAAGAAAAACTACGAAATATTATTGGGTACATGGTTCCCACTCAGGAATTGCAAAGTCAGCCACTCCTTGAAGGCTGATGTGGAAGAAGAGCTCACCTGCAAAACACAGGCTCATTTGGTCTTGTAGAGCCTTGTCACCCAATTCCTTCCAATTTCAGAGGATGAAAGTTGAGACTTTCATGGAGTTTTTTTTCTGGCTCCTGGTTGTCTGATAGGAACATAATGAGCGTGACATTTTATCACTTCTCTCCAGAAATGTCTAGGATAGCTGCTATCCTTGCATTTTGATGGTTTCCATTTTTACCATTTCTTTTCAGCATTAATTAATCCAGCATCTTCTAATTCACAGATCAACAGCAACAATCAATCTGTGTGGTACAAGGCATTTAATTTCTTGTCTCAGCAGTTCTTATTGGCAGCGGTGGACTGTTAGACTTTTAAGGCATTCTGTTTGTGTTTGATCAAGTTTTGCCTATGTAGTCATTGATATTTAAAAAAGGAATGTGTAACATTTTGCCCTACAAAGATTACATGTCCAGCACGTGTGATGCATCACCCTGTATTTCCAAAAAGGAAAATACTGCTAAAGCAAGGCATTGGCAATCCTGTGAGAATTCATATGAAGTAATGATGTGTTCAGTGTAACATCCTCCTGAACGTATCATGCATGGCAACAAATAGTTATTTGTGGAATGAGAAAAGGTGTTCTGATTTGTAATCAGTGTTACGGTTTTTTTAGACCAGTCTTGGAATGAAAAATTTTTCTAGATTTTAATCCTAGTTCAACAGTAACACTTTTAAGAAAAAATTTCTGAATTGTAAGAGAAAACCCCACCAAAATACCTAAAGAATTATCTTGTGTTTTTGCCCATTTCAGTGATTTGGGTATGTCAGCCAGAAGCTGGAGATCTAAAAGCTGTCAAAGACTCATTTGAAACATGAAAGTAGCAGTTAATAGACCATAATAATGGTCTCAATAATGGTTTCAAGTTCACTGTGTCCGAAATGTTACGTTTTTGTTGCAGGAAAGGTGTTCAAGCTTTAAAGTTATAACAGTACATAGCTAGATCATGCTAGTATGAAAAGACATTTGATATAAGATTTGGTAACCCCAGGAGACAGGGATGCCTTGTTGGTAGCTCTTTATGGAGGTAGAAGAGGAATATTTGCAAGTCACTGAGCTTTTGACAAGGTGACTTAGGGTGATGACATTTGCTCCCTCTGAAGCAGCTTAAAAGGAGGGACCTTCAAATACCAGTGACTAAAAATATTGCATGATTTGGTTTCATTCTGAGAAGAAAGGCAACACCTGGCAGGGGAACCCTGTTAATATAGTAAAATGTAAGAGCCTTCTACCTCTAGTAAATGTTTCGGCTCAAATACATATAGTACCTGTCATTATAAAATACTCACTCATGTATATACTCTCAACATTGTTCAAAGCAGTATCTGTTCAAAAATGCTGTGTTTCTTTGTCATAATTTACAATACAGACTGTTGAATTAATCAGGTCAGTAAGACTTAGTTAAGATGATGCTGAATTCTACATAGAATGCTAATGATTTTCAATACAAGGTCATACTGCATGGATCAAGAGTATGAGAAGATTTGTGTGCGTGTATATATGTTTATTTCAGTATCATTGGCAGGAGAAATGTTGGGGTGAATCACCCAGCTCACCTGAGTTTTGTTCTTCATGAGTCCGTAATGAACTATGTGTATTTACCCTTTAAGCCATTTGCACTGTACGTGTTACTGCATAGTTCTTAAGGTTTTGTGTAAAATTTCACAGAGAAGATATTTCATACTGAAAAAACACAACAGGGCCAGAGTTTCACAGCTGGCTTAAGCCTGTGATTAAATTTCTGCCTTATACCCAGCACTTGCTTCTTCTGTTTATCTTTAGTGCTGTCACTGGTGCTTTTGATGTAAGCAGTTGGATGAAGGTTAGATGAGCCTGAAAATTGCCACAGAGGATGGGAGCAGATTTTCGTCTGGATTAGGGAGCTACATGGCATAGTGATGTGAGCAGAAACACAGACAGAGGAAATGCCTGGAAATAAGCAAAGTCCTTTTCACTGGAAGAATCAAGTTTGATGCAAGTGAATTGTACAGATTCTAAAGTGATAATTCTAATAAATATCACTTAGAAGATACACCAAATAACAGCAAATCCAAGAGCTCATTACCATTGAAATAACTTATCCAGCCTCTGTGCAGTGTTGTCCACATCATTTGCACTTACTTTGCAACTGGCCTGTTACATTTCAGCTTGTTAGAACAACTTCCAAAAAACACGAATTAAGGAGTGCTAGAGCTGGTGCAGAGGACAGGGCTGTGTCCCCGTGGCTATGAGAGACAGGAGCAAACTGCCTCTTTCACAGCAACACTGAGTTCAGGCTGACCTCCTGTGTGTGACTGAGCCACAGATCCACTGTCAGCCCCAGGAAAGGAAAAGGGGAGATTAATCCCTGCCACCAAAAATGGGAAGGAAGGGAGGGTGTTGATTCCTTCTTCTGGTGGTGTTTATTCTGTGCCCTGTCTTGCTTCAGCTGTATCACTCATGGCTCTTCTGTTCACTGCATTTAACTTGTAAGACAGGAAAGTTAAGTTAGCTGATTGGTTTTGCTTTGTGGGCTTTTTGGTGGATTTAGCAGGAGAGGAGGCAGGTGAAAAAATTGAAGTAGGGAGTTTGACTTCCTGCTCTTATAATGTTATTCCTAATCATACTGATATGGTCTGGATCATAAAATTGAGGGATTGCTGAAAAAGTTTCAGGAAAAAAAATACTGTAAGAGGGAAATAATGTGCATAGAAGTGTAAGAAATGTGAAATGAAGCTTATGGTGGGAAAACCTTTTACGTCTACTGATGGGATCTAGTGCAATTATTATCAGTGTTCAAGGAATGCTGGGTCCACAGAAGTCACAGCTCAGTGCTGTAAAAGGACTGTAAGGACGATGTTAGAGACTGTCAAGAAAGGAAATAGTGAATAAGCACGGTCTCGTGCCTTAAATATGGTTTTCATCTCAGAAAGAATAAAATGATTGAGAGAAATTATGTGGAAAATATAAAATGGTGAGTGAAATGAAAAAAGCAAATAAAAATATTTTTTCTGCTTCTTCCCACAGAGGAAGCTTGCATGCAATTTCTGAACAAACAAAAAGGAAATTATTCTTCAGACACAGGCGGTTAAGTGTGTAGAAGTTCTTGCCACAGGATGTTAAACTTTTATCAGTTCAAGGAGTGACTGAGCAAGTTTGTAGAAAAATACTTTACTGAAAACTGATAAATACAAAAATTTTATCTGTGACCCCTATAGCAAATTGTTGCAGACTGGGCCAGTGTTTGGCTGTAGTTTGGTCATTCCTGTACTCTTCCCAAGATGTCCACTTTCAGGAATGGGATAATGGCCAAAATAGATGCAACTTTGATGTGACTCAGTGTAACTTTTCTGTTGTTAGCAGAACTCAAAGTAGCTACATGGATTGTCAAGATAAGAGTTGTTTTGGAGAAAATTAAGTTATAATGTAAATGGCCCAAGTAAATCTAGACTTTTTCTTACTCAACGTTAATGGACCACACTTGGCACTGATAATGTTTGAACTCTTCAGGTAAGAAGAAATGCATTTGAAAGTAAAAATTTGCAACTGCTGATTATTATACCTCTAGAGGTGGAATAACAGTTGTGCTGTTTTATATTAAAATTGTAGAAGATAGGTTAAATCACGTATGCAAAGTGATTGATATACTCAGTACACAGAGTATTGAGTGTTGCAAATTCATGCTGCGTTTTTAAAGACCTTGGTCAGTGTAGATCCCTGAATGAAGTCTCGTGTCTGTAGATAAGAAAATGTTAATATGTGTGGGTTTGAAAGTGATCAGTAGTATATAGTAAAAATCATAAACATGGTGTTCTTTTTCTAGAAAATATTTGTGTATTCGTCCTTCATTGTGAAAACTGTTTTGAAATGGTGAACAGTAACTTGTTGAAGCCATTTCAGGTGCTATGCTAAAGGTCAAAACTATTCTCTCTCTAATGATTATTCACTTGGACATGCCATGTACAGAATAAAGAAGGAATAAACTTGTACCTTATTTTTCAAATGTATACAGAAGTTATGAAGGTGTTCTGAAATGTTACCTTCCTACTCTCAGAAATGTTTTTTTATATTCATCCAGCTCTTTACATTTTTTAAATAAAATTTCTAGTCTGGTATATTCTCTGTTTTGCATGAGTCAGATATACATTAGTAGTTCTCACTGTTTTAATTAAAGTGGCAGAATTGTTGAATCCTCATCAAGGCAGACTGAGGTGGAAAGGACAAAACAGAGTAAAACCTCACATCTCATCTTAAATCTTAGGTTAATCATCTCTAAAGTCATAATCACATAATTCTTTTAACCACCTACAGAATCTTCTAACATAGATGGTAGTTTTATGTTGAAAGTAAGAACAAGCAAGGAAAATATTTAAATTCCAAAAGGAAAATGTACAGGTTTTCAAGCTTCATAAGGAACTTGCAAAAAGAGGGTATGTATTCCTACATCTTTCTGTATTCTGAAGTTATTCTATTTTAGGGGGCATGTGTGTGTTTTTTAAGTAAAAGACTGTTAGGTGGTTGCAACATAATTTTTGATGACAATAGCAATGTATCTACAGTATATGTGAGATAGATGGAGGGTCATGGGGTTCACACAGAACTGGAAAAACCCTTTCAGTACTTACCTGGTCTTGAGGTTGCTTTACATATGTGTAGTATATATTTTATAGAAATAAAAAGGCTGGGAGTACATAAAGAATTAATGAAGCCATGACAGTGTTTTGGAGTTCTCCTTTAAGAGAACCAAAGCCAGAATTTTTCTTTTGCCAGAAGAGTATTAATTCTTGGAAAATTTCTGTTCTGTTGCCTTTCTAATTGTATCATTTACTGAATTAATCTCAGGGCTTAATGGCTTTAGGCTACAATCCTGATGTTGGCTTAAAAATTAAGAATTAAAAAAATGTAGAAGTTCTCTTCTAGTTTGAATTCAACCGTTTGCTTCTGTTACAGTTGAGAAATTTCAAGCTACCCTATAGCCTGTTCCTACAGATGAATGGGGTCCATTTTAAATCTAGGTAGATTCTACTATTGCTTTCCTGTTTTCATAACTGGTGTACAAATTTCATTCTCTGATTCTTGCATGTGGTAGCTGACATCACATTCATCTTGTCACTTGTGTGTGTTTCAGATCTCTGTTTTGATTTCCCAACTTAGTTTCAGTGTCTCTCACAGGAATGTGACTACAGTCTTGCAAGTAACTTCAGTCTCTGTTTGCCATAGTACTGCCATACACTAATTTATTTACTGAAAACTAAAAGCCCTTTTCAGTGATGCAGTGTTTGTCCAGAGCTTTAGTAATGCTTTAAAAAGCTGAATATCACCTTTGTATAAAAATACTATACCGTTGGTTTTTTTGTAGCAATAGGAAAAGGCATTTTTATAAGCTTAGTTGTGAAGTTTTTAATAGATGTTAATAGTGCAGTATCGACAGCTGAGTTCCCTTTCACCACTGTGTACGTGTAGCACATGCTGCCTGAATATTACACCCGCTTGTCCATATTTTTAAATTTTTATATTTAATCTGAATGACAGTTTATGAGCAGTTCTGAAGAGTAAGATTGTACTCAGCCAGACCCATTTGCAACTTTGAAGGGAAGTGACTTTGGTTTTAGGGTATTGTGTAACTTGTGTGACTCTGGTCTGCAGTTTCTTCCTTCTGCAAGAAGGGAGAAAAAAATCCTCATAAAAAGTTAATTTGCTCTGTTTTGCTAGACTCTTTCTCACAAAATTCAAGGTTGTCCTTAGCCTGTTTTTTACACAGATTGTTCTACAGTGTTGTTACAAAGAACCTCCTTTTTTAATCAGTCCACTGACTGTCAGGCCCTGCCAGTGATGCTCAGTTTTATTTAAAAAGAACTCCTTTGATTTTGGAGAGAGAGTAATATTTTGGTGACTTAAACTCAAGACTTTGTTTTGGTAAATGTACATTCAGTAATTGTACCCATGTCCAGGAAATGCAATGATCCTGTTTCTTATGACAACATTCTTTTAATCTTAAGTATAAAATGAGAATCTGAATCGGATGCCTTCATGTTATATTTCTCTCCCCACATACCATAATTTAAGAGGGCAAAGAATCCATTAATACAAGCAGCAGGTCCTTCAAAAACACTCAGCTTTTTATGTTCAAAGGTGGCATCTCCACTTTTCCACTAAAGCTCCCTAGTTGTGCTGATAACGCTGCTATTATCTGTAGTGGTCTAACCTTACTGGGTAGGAAGAGGTGTAATGACTTCATGGGGACTTCAGAGAGCCATGAGCTGAGCATCCCTTACTGTGCCTTCAGTGCCTTCAGAGTGCACCCCAGGCAGGCTGTGCAGTGCCTGGAGCTGGCTGTGCTCTTCATCTTCCCAAATTCCTGGGACCCAGTGCTGGAGAGGAGCGTGGAAATCTCACTCTGTGGAAAGCTGGTAGATGTGCTGGCCAGCAGGACATGGAGCTGAGCCCGAGGGCCTGGCAGCCAGCCTGCTGGAGAGGTCTGCCTGTAGTGAACACGGAGGTGTTGTTCTGGAGCAGCTGACACTGAGGAACCGCTGAAAGGCACCTCCTGGAGAAATGAAGTCAGATTTGTGAGCCTTTATCTGAAGATTTCTGTGTTGTCTCTGTGCAGAAGGATCATTGTTACAACTACACATAATTTGGCCATCATCTGGATGGATACAGGCAAGAGAGTGGCTTTCTGAAATTACTTTGAAAGGCAAACTGTTAAAATTACAAAATACCTTACACTTTTATTAGATCAAATTACCTAGAAAAAGTGAACTTGTCTTTGGACTTAGAGCTTTTTCCTCAGCTCTAACAAGAACTAACTCACTGTCTGTCTGGTTGAACAGCTCTGAGCCTGAATACTAGCCTGCTTTTCATTCCCAGTGTCAAGAACTGTTTATTAAAAGATTGTTGCTGTTCTTATCTTTAGACCTTTACAGTTTTAACACCACCATGGTGCACTTGCAGGTGAAGGTGGAGTCCAATTAAAAATGCTGAGTGACTTTACTTTGCATTTTGATGTTTGACTGTCCTTTTAAAATTCTCATGGAATGTTCTTTATCCTACCATTCAGGATAACTTGTCCTTTTAAAATTACATAATTATTTGCAATGTTTCCAAATTATTGTAGATTAGGTGTGAAGAGAAAAAGAGAGAATGGTTTAAGAGCTGTTTGTGTTGCAAGATAGATTTAAGTCTTTTTGAAGTATGGCCTATCATGGCAGAAGAGTGTGCCCACATCTATAAGCTTTCAATGTGGATTAGACCTTGTATTGAAACATGTTTTGATTTAACTACAGGCCCTATCCTGGGAGAATTGAGGGCAGATTCTGCTGTTTGGAAAGCAGCCTTCCAAAACTGTCACTTGCTGTTCTATTCATACACTCTTGCAGCAGTAGTTTTTGAACTTTTTTGTCCTTTTTGCATGTTTATTTTAGGCAGCTGGTTCTGCAAAACATGGCCTCCTTTGGTTTGAACTGGTTATTGAGCTGTAAAAATGGGACCTGCAAGAGTGTATTTCTAAGAAAATACATTTTTTTAAGTTACTTGCTTTTTTAGATTTTATTTTTTCATTATTTTGATTTAGAGGAAAAATATGGTAGAACACATTGTTCATAGCCGCAATCTCTTTTTGACCTTAAGCATTTAACTTCTTGCAGAAGAGTTTGTCCAGTCTCTGTAGTCACTAGTGCAGTAGCATACTTATTGACACAATCATTAGACACCCTTTTACTTTGATTTTCAGTAATTTTTAGCTTGTAGAAGATGAATTTACTAGTTTAAGCTCATGCAATTTTACAGTAAAAAAAAAAATCCTGTGAAGTTTTAAGTTGAACAAATTATTGTTTGGGCGTAGTTCCTAATTGTTATTTGATCTGAGGTAGAGGAAGGAAGCAGGCAGAACAACTGTTATTTCATTTTTGCCATAGGCTAAATAAAACTACCCTGTTTCAAATACCTGTGCTTTTCAGGTAGATTGCTTGGTAAATCTGGGGGCTTTAACAAGAGTTTTAGCAGTTTAGGCAGTCTGTTCATTTTTAGAATTGATTTTTTCCAGCAGAGAATTACTTCCCCCTAGTCAATTTCTTCCACTGTCTTTCAAAGAGCAATGTAATTTAAGTTAAAAAACCAAAATGTCAGTGTATTGCCAGCATCGTAGGGATTTCTCTTGAATCTATATCCATAAACCTTTTTTAGGCAAGGATCATATGCTCGGTTATTTAGCCTTGCAGAACTATCAGAAGCTGAGAAAATGTAGCAACTAATTTCAAGTATGTTGCCACACCAATATCCTCTTCGGTATTAAAAGGAAAGTATGGCTTTGCAGGCCCTACCCCTTCACTTGGTTCTGTCCTGGCTCCTCCACCTCTGGGAATGGAGACAGGGCAGTCTGCAGCTGCCTTTCAGGTCATTAACTCAGTTTACAGTGCAGGTATGAGTAGGAGAATGCTGCAGTTTGAGCTCTCTCTGAGGTGTAGTCACATGTAGCACTAAGAGTACATGCATCCTGGTTCTCACTTTTCTGTAAAGAATTTTAAAAAAAGCAACTCTAAAAGAATTAAACAACAGTAAATAGAGCATGGGAGCTAACACTGCAACAAACAAGTTGTTTTCCAATATTTCTACCTTTTCCTAAAGAATCATTGCTGTACAAACGTGCAGCTTGACTGCTGCATTTGAGTTTTAAAAGAAAATCCTTCCTAAGCCAGATACAGGTATACAGTTGACAGGTAATTTAAAGAAAATTGAAAGCTTTGCATTTCCGTCAAACCTGTTTTCACATAATTTTCTGTGTTTCTTAGAGGACATCTGGAATAAAGTGTCACACTATGGTTCCTAAGGTCCTTATCCCCAGTATTTGTGTGACCCTGAAATCCTAGATTTGTTTTGTAAGGAGCAAATAATACTCTTTATTTCACTCCACTCACTGTGGAGTCTACATACGTTTTGCACTGCACATTGATTGCAATGTAAATTATTGCCATATTTTTTTTAACAGTAACAGCAATTTTGCTCACATTGTTTCTGGTTCCTGAGAATTCCCTCAACCTGAACAAAATTTTGCTGCAAAATATGGTCATCTGCAGAAACAGTATGACTATCTTTTGCCTTTGTTTAGCTGTGCTAAAACACGTCTGGAGCTTAGAAATTGTGTGGTGGCTGTGTATGAAATCTGTTTTTTGGAATGGTAAAAAAACTCTCGAAATTGCATATCTTTTGAGGCATCTATGTTGGTGTTGTGTGTGCATGTTCCTTTGCCTGTGAATGTGTGTATTCTTGACATTTTCATTTCATTGTAGTACCCAGAGTGATACTGCATTCTGGTCCTTTCTTTACGTATCAGGGTTGCGGGTTTTAAGGACCATCTTTTGCAAATTAGTTTTTCATAGACCCTTAACTAGCCTATGCTTTGCAAAAGGGGAAAGACAGTGCTTAATTTTTGTCTATTCCTGACATTTTATGAGAAAGATTGTGGTTTACTTCCATGGGGATAGTGTATCACTTGACTGGATATTAAATACAATTACCAGAGATAAATGGCTGAAATAAATGGGAGAAAAGGAGGAGCAGATGCTGATGGGTTAAACAATGTAGGGTTGTTTTGCCTCACAATTGAAGTAAAATCTTAGTACCTACACACTCCTCTTGCTGTGATCTCCACTCTTGAACCAAAAGCCTTTTTGTAGTGGAGGCCACGGTACCTGCAGTTCCAGTCACAGTTCAAAACCAGGCAAGAAAACATGAGCTAAGTCACATTTCTGACATCTCTGTTTTCCTTTAAGTGATCTAAAAATTTAGCAGAGTCAGAAAATTTACAGGAAATAAATGAATGTATCTTCCTGTTTATATCTTACGACTATTTTCTGTTCTTGCGGGGCTGGGTCAGCTGAAGGCTCTGTGTGGAGAGGCTGGAGTGAGCAAAGCCTTGAATATCAGCAGGGAAGTATTCCTTCACCTACCTTTTTCCTCGCTTAGATTTGTATTTTACTCTACAGATTGGAAAAAAACCCCAACCAAACACCAAATATCCATGGGGCTTAAAACCCTCTTTATTATAACAGTTTTGCTTCTGGTCATTGGTTATTAGGTAATACCTTTTGAAACCATTTCAAATACATGTAATCGTGTGGTAGCACATAAGGTAGTGTGGTGCTTTTTCCAGTGGGATCTGGCAGGGAAAAAAAAAAAAAGGCCAGAGCAAGCTCCCTGAGGTTTACCATGAATTTTAAGTGCAAACTAGTATTTTATATTTAAAAAGCAATCTTCATTTAAGGATTCATTCTTTTTAATTTAGTTGTATTTATTACAGCGATCTTACCCTTTTGCCCAGTTGATCTTAAAATTCCTCACAATACTGACAAATGTGTACATTGTTCATGTGCAGTGGAAAGTACACCTTTTGTGGAAGGTACAGCTGAGAATGCTGCTGGATGTTCAGACTCTGTGAGCAAAGATTGCTCTAGTACTGGAGTTCTCATTTGCACAAAGAAGCAGCTGCTTTCAAACTAGAATTGGTTCATTATTCATTTTTATAGATCTTAATGATTCATAAAGATTTTTTACTTTTTATTTAAGGATAGACATAGGTAAATAACGGGCATCTCTGAGAATAGCAGTTTGTAGCTGAAGGGAGAATTGCTTTTTTATGTTATTGGATTAAGCTGCAGCTTGCTACAATTTTGTAGGATCTTTATTTGGACATATTCTGATCAGCTGAAAAATAATAAATAGCATTATAAAGTCCAGGTCTCTTTGCAGTCGTAATAATGAAATGAAATTAAAACATACTACACTGCAAAACTTAATAAAATTTTCAATATGTTGCCTTGCTACAAAAACATGGAAGACTTCTACTGAGTTATAAATTGCCTGAAGAATTGCTATCTTCTCTAGACTGCTAAGCCAAAATCTGCTGTAAGCTTGGAGCTGTCTGGCCTACACGGATTTTTGTCTTCTGCAAATAGTTAACAATGAAGCCCAAACGATTGATTTAAAAATTGTTGTCAAATATCTTCACCTATTGTCACTAGGATATTTTTAGTGCAGCTGTTTTCAGAGAAGTATAGTTTTTCTGATCAAAACTTAATTTTGTGATATGTTTAGCTCATTTTGTTCATGTTCTGGGAGTATAAATAGTTATCACTGGAATTCAAGCAACCCAATCTCTCAATTGTTATAATCTCCCCATAAAAAGGATATTATTTTTAATAGAGTTAATACATTTATTTATATAGTACCTATTTTTACTAGTTGCCTAATGTGTAAATTGCCCCTTTTTTCTGCCATTGTTGTAGATAGTTGAAATCAGTTAGGTTTCTAAGTTCTAGTTTCTAGTCTTATCACCTTTCTAGGGTAGGTACATTTTATCTTCCTGGCATATGGCTTCAGAATTGCAATTATGAACACTTCTTTTCTAATTTAGTCTGTGCTACCTAATACTTCATGTTGATACTTTCTTCCTGTCAGTGACAATTATTTCATCTTTAAACTTGAATTTCTGTGGATGTGATGATTATTTTGAAGTCCCAGGTTATATTATAAATTGCATATGTTCTTTTCAAGAGAGATGACACCTGAGTAGTATATTTGAGTCAAAAATAAAATTACTTTAGAGAATATGTCTTCTCTGCATTCTTTTGCAAAGCATACATTTTGTGTGGCTGTCCAGTGTTAACTAAAGCAGAGCAGGAGATTTTGTGTATGACTTTGGTAAATATTTTTAATTTCAGGTCTCTTTACAATTCTAGATTCTTATTTATTTAAAATTAATGACATACATAATTATTTTTATGTAAACTGATATTTTAAAAGGAAATGTCATTTCCTTTTAGAGTTACTGATTAATCTATTTCTATTTAAAGATCTATTAACTCATACCATAATTACACTCTCATTAGAAAATAAATAGTACTGGGGAGTCACAGTTATATGAGCTAGTCATAGACCTAGGATGTTAGAAACAAACAAAAAACCAATCAAATCTTTTTCCTGAAGATACAAAGAAACTTACATTGATTATATTACGTGATGGAAGTATATGCATTTCTTCTCTTTTGTTTTGTCTTGGTGAATCTTGGTCGAGAAAGCTACACCAGGCCCAGTTCACTATACTCATACCATCATTTTGGATGTCAAATGGCAAATGAAAATCAGCCTAATAAATGTTGAAGCAATGCACACTGAAAAATCATGGTAACTTTTTGTATAAAATAAAGGATTCTGAGGTGATAATCGTTATTTAGGGAACTACTGTTTAAATAGATGCTTCATTAAAGCATCAGCTTTGTGTTCAGTAGTGATAAAAAGAGGCAAATACATGATTAGAAACAAAGGAGGAGACAACATGGTAGAAAATGTCATTATACCAAAATATACGCTCTCCACACATTGCCTTTGGAATATTGCATATGAAGAGTACAGCATGACAGGGCTCTGGGAAGAGTGAAGGGTAGAATCTTGAATCGTAGAGCAGCTTTCCTGTGAGGAAAGACAAAATTGAATAGGACTTTTCAGGGCTGACAAACAGATGGCAGAGGGTGTACAATAGATGTCTCTAAAATTGTGTGCCAGGAAGAAGGTGACTGCAGAATGAATGTTTTGCAGGCTTTCAGGACAAGAATCAGAGGATATCAGTTGAAGCTATGAGATGGCAGATACTGAACAAGCACGAGGTGATGATCTTTTGGAAGAGGTGTAAGTATGCTCTGGAATTTCGTGCCATGCCATATGAGATGGATGTTAGAAGTTTCCATGTGCTCAGAGGGGAACTGGATAGATGTATGGGGTAAACATGAGGCGGGAGTTACTAAATACACAGGAATCCCATCTGGTGGCCTCTGAGCTGCCATTTTCTGGAGACCATAGAACTGCTTACAGGGGGAAGGGTCCCTGTGTGCTTAGTTTGCTCTTATGCTTTTCCTTTGACATCTGCATGTAGCTGTTTTTCTAAGTATAGGTTATTGGTCTGTGTGGATCACTGAACTGACCTAGAATAGCCTTTCTAATAACATTGTGCTCAAGTTACTGCGTCTGCTCCTTTTTATGGGATTTCTGCCCTCAAGATAATTCATTCCAGTTAATGTTTGCAACTTTAAAGCATTTTGTTTGGAAATAAGGCTATATAGGTGAGAAGAAGGGTAAGGCTTGACTCTCATAATAGATTTTGGGTATTGGCTTTATGATGTAGGAAAGAACTAGCTACTTGAAGGAAAAAATAAGTTTCTGATTGTGCAGATCAAGGATTTGAATCACCTGTGAGTCTTCCTTAGGTTGTATGCACATAGAGAATACGTGTAACCTCTGTGTCTCTCACTCTCATATTTCTAGTAAGAAATTCTTCCAGACCAAAAAAAAAAAATTGCTTAAGATTTTTTTGCTAGTTCTTTTCAAAACATGTGCCTTGGAAAAAGTGTTCTGAGAGAGTCTAAGAGAGGTGAGGGAAATTAGACTTAGTTTTTTCTTCTATGTGGAAGTCTCTGCAGCATTAAATAGCCTTGAAGGTATTTTGTGTTACGTCATTTTACGGTAAGCTGCCTAACAAAGTTGTTTTGGTATTGAAAATGTATTTTGGGCATCATTCAGTGGGTTGTTTGCTGTTTAGAAGTTTGAGTGTGTCTCCTGATCTCATGCCTGGTGCTGAAAGCTGAGCACCAGCATGGGTTGGTTGCCCATGAGAGATGAGGTAGAATCTCCATCCTTGGAGATATTCCAAGTAAGCCATCTGGAGATGGTTCTGGACATCTAACTCTAGGTGGTTTGGCTGCAGCAGCAAGGATGTTGGACCAGATGATCTCCAGAGATCCCTTCCATTATTGTGGGCATACAGAGCTTGTATTCAGAGGAAAAAAACACCACCAAACCCCCACTCAAACTGTGGGGCAGTGTTTTAATCGCAGTATTTTTACAGGAACATTTTTTTAAAGGGGGATGGTGGGAAAGAGACGAAAGACATGCCATGCTATTAAAAGAAGGGGAGTACTGAAGGTTAGGTTGGCTTTCCTTTCAGATGGTGTTACAAAAAATAGCCTTCATAGTCTTCTATCATGCCTGTTTGAGAGTAAGGCTCTTAAAGGAATAAATTGACTTCTAGTTCCTTCACAGGACAATTGAAGAACACATGATTTTATTTACTTATGAAGTATGGAGCTTGTCTATCTTTTTGAGTGAAAACAAGGAGAAAAGAATATACTGAATTCCACGTATGTGTGCATTTCCTATGCTATGCTTTTGAGGCTAGTAATAAAAATGTACTTTGAATGTCTGATAGAAACAGTCTGAGAATACTTAAACTGCTTCAGCCAGTCTGGAGGCCTCCAGTGAAATCTAAATGTTGTATATATGCTCTCTGTTGCATATTATATAAATATTACTTAAGCTCATTTCCTGCTTACATGGAACCTATATTGGCAGTAGAAATCGGGTCCAGTTTCTATGGCAACGTGGTGGCACTGGGAGAAAGGCTGGTGCTGTGCTGTGGTTGGTATTTTTATGCAAGGGAAGAGATACAGACCTACATTTTTAGACAGGAAATGTATTTCAAGGCACAAAAACATTTAGCAATTTTTATAAATTTGTTGGATAAGTAGATACATCTAACAATAGAAATTGAAACCTATTGTTTGCTGTTTGCAATAGAAAATTAATTTTTAGTTTTATCTAACATAACAGAAAGCCACTGTTAAATACATACACAGTTATAACTGCTATATTTGCATAGAAATAGCAAGGAGACTTACATGCTAAGGTCAAAGGAAGTTTTGTACTGAGGCAAAACAGGGACAAAGTAGACTGAGGCATAGTCTCCTAGCCTTTTCATTTTAGTTTTCACCTTCTGAACTCCTTTCAAATCATTTTCACAAAGGTCTTTGAGGACTTAAAGAAAAATGTTTTTCTTTCTCTCTCTCTTTTTTTTTTNTTTTTTTTTTTTTTTTTTTTTTTTTTTTTTTTTTTTTTTTTTTTTTAGTGGCAGTCCTTTGCCCTGGTTTTCTCTAATATTTCTGGATTTCCAAAAGGTAATCCCTGCTTATTTGTTCTTTCAACCCTCTGTTATCCTTCAGTGGTACTTAGTACTGAGAGTCATTTAGGGGAGAGATTTCTTAAGACTGCAATTTTGATGTGACTAGGATGAAACTTTACTCATCTTCACTGTTGAGTGGGTGGTTGAGTCACCAACCCTGGAGGTGTTTGAAAGATGTGTAGATGTGGTGCTCAGGGACATGAGTTAGTGGTGGACTTGACTGTGCTGGGTTAACGGTTGGACTTGATGACCTTAAAGGTCTTTTCTGACCCGAATGATTCTATGATCTCTTTTCTTTTCCGTGTTCCTCCTACACGCAAAGTTCTTGCTCCACCTCAGATAAGTGGGATGTTCTGAGAAGTCAAACCTTCTGAGAAGATGAACGAACTGGAAGCAGTATTCTTTAAAAGTGTGAAGGGCTCTGTTCATCCCTATGAATCATCATCTTTCTTTCCCAACCCTGGCACTATACAGTTAGTCTGTGTCTGATGTTGCCTAGCAACAATTCATCAGATGTCTAAAGGGAACTGATTTACCCTAGCTGGGACTCTTGTAAAAATGCAAGTAGATAAAATGTTCATGGAGGAATATTAGCCTCTTCCTATGTCTGGCACCCACACTATCAATCAGGATTAAGCTTGAAGGCATTTTACAGCTGTCCAAGGCTTGTCTGCTTTGTCATGCTGATGATTTAAGGATGTCCCATTTTATAGGGGAATATTTGCATCCCATCCTGCAATCAGCCTGTGCTTCAGCTATCACGTTTTCAGAGATATAGCAAATCTAAACTCTCAGTGCTGGCCTGTGTGCACAGCGTCAGTGACTGCATATACACATCTTCATTCAGGAAGAGAAAACCATTTGCCTCTGCAGTAACTATAGGTACATAAGGGGAGATGAACCTTTTATGCTTCCACTTGTTCTTAGCCTCATCTCCTGAAACACAGTGGTTCAACTCAGAGTTGCCTTCAGCTCTTTTCTGTCCATTATAACTGAGAGTCTTCATAGCTTGAAGACTTCTCTGAGGCTTGTTACTGAGCCAGTGGCAGAGAAGACTTTAGCTGCCTTTGATACTGCCTTAGTGAAAGCCATGGCAGTGGCACATCACAAATGTAAAATGTCAGGGGTTTGAAGTCATGCTGTCACTGTCCTTTACTGCCATTAGAACTCAGCACTATAGTGTTGCTCATCTTTATTTTGCCATGCCAATTATCCTGGGCATTTGACTTCTGAAAGCTAGAATAGGAAAGTTGTTCAGTTTTTCAGACAACTGTGTATGGGTTCAGGTGCAGCAGACACCATTGTCCTTCTCTGAGAAACTCTGAGATAAGGTTACCTCTGGAAAGGAAGTGAACTGGAGGCTATAGCCTCATGGAAGTAATAGTTGCTGTCCACTTCCTGTTGTAAACTGGGTCCAGAATTTACCTTTACAAGGTGAGCTTCCTTTCCTGAGGTGTAGAGTTTACTGACCTGGTGGAGGAAGCTTCAGTTACAGCGTTCTGGTAGAAAGACACAGGATATGGAAAGATCTCACTCTTGAAGGCAGGTGCCTCTTGAATAGTTGCATCATCTCTACAAGGGAGACAGTTCATCTGGGATATCATGACAGCTGCGATTCCTTGAATGCTTTTCCGCCATGGATGAGACTCTCTCTTGCTGTTGGAAATAGGAATATTCCAATGAGTCATCCAGCATCCATGCTGTGAGGTAAAGCATGCCAAGGCTGGGATGAGTCAGATGGTCTGATAACCCTTATTCCCAGACTTGCTGACACAAAATAGGTTCTGAAAATCTCAACAGGAATTGTCACAGTATTTAGTATACAAAACTGCCTCATTCAAGCCAGCTGGATGGTGCTCTGTAATACTGGGGTGACTTTCCTAACTCAACTGAAATGGCTGCTTGCTTGTTGAAGATCCAGTCAAATGAAAAATCTTTCACTTGCAATCTTTAAAAATAATTTAAAGCTCCAAAATTGCCTCTGCAGCCCCAAGACAAATGGTTGATGCGAATAAGGGATGGAAAGACAAAGGGCACATGAAGGAGTCTTACAGACTGAGAATGACAACTTCTTCATTGAGGGAATGTGACAGGAGAGTATGCTGAATGCAATGGCTTTTGGAAACAACATCTGCATAAAATAAATAAAATATGCCATGTTCTATGAGGTTGTTAGGCAAGAGATCAACTTAAGTTTTGCCTTAAGAAGTATGAAAACTAAACTTTAAAAATTTTCAAAAGATGTAAGTACTTAAAGATACTTCTTAAGCCACAGAGCTTAAGTAACTGCTTTCTCAAAAATCAGTTTTTCAAAGTTTTCCAAATAAAAAGTGTTTTCATGTGTTTGAAGAGAAATAATTGTTACTGCCTCAATGAAGACCAGAAGACAGAAAGATTAAGTAAGCGGTCATGAAGCTAAAACTAGCTGCTTGTTATTTATCTGTATTTGGGTGAAACTGAGTTTCTGTGAAAAACATCTGTGATTTTTCCATTTGCTTGCTTTCAACTGCAGCTGGACTCGGCAATCTTTCTGCTGCTTTTACTTACTTCTATTAGGAAAATCAGTGCTTAAATTAACAGGAATGAGCAATATACAGAGAGAAACTCAAAGCAGACATTTCATATATTGTACTTATGACCACATATACCCCAAATGGAAGAATATAACTGACTATTGAACACTAGCAAAAAGTTTTTGCATGATAGTCATCTTTGCAACTTATGTCTAATAGTTAAGTTAAAATGTTTGAGTGGCTTGTTTAGCTTGCTTTTTTTATCAGTTTCAATGATACTGCAGTAGAAGCTGGGTGCTTCCATAAATGCTGGTAGGAATTGTGAAGAGATTTATTAAAACTCATGTTTCATAGAGGAAGTGCTACTGGCATTTGGAAGTTTGGGAGAAGAGTTGTGTGTTGTTTGAAGGATTGTGTTCAATTCTTTATTTTAAAAGAAAACCTGTCAGTGAAAAGGAGTTATGTTAATGTAAAAGAGTTCATGTAAAATGCTTGTTTTGGCTTATTGAAAGCAAGGTTAACAAGGACAAGTTTGGTGTCAGTAGAGTTCCAACTGGTGCATTTAGAATTTATCATTGCACTGATTGTTTGTATTCACTGTAGGCGGAGAGGTTCTTCTAATTGCTGACTTAGTCATGCACCTTGTTCCTTCAGGCTGTTTTTTTCACCTACCAGTTACGTCCCTCAATGTTTGTGCAATGCAAAATGCCTGTCTGCTTACCCTTTTCTCATAGCCTAAAGAATTGAGTTCCCAGACATAATCCAGAGCATGATGCATTCGCACTTAACAGGAGGAATGGGTCTTCTAAACATTAAACATGGACATAAAAAAATGCATTTTTGCACTGATATGATCACATGGAGCCAGGATTACATTTTACCAGGGTGCTTTAGCGGTCAGAAAAAAACCAACCAACCAAAGGCAAGTGGTACTCTGCTGCTCAATTGCATTTGATATTAAGTGAAGGGTTACAATTTCAGAGTTCCTATGAAATCTTTTCTACTAGGCTATTAAATAGGTAGAAGGGGGTGTGAAACACTGCATTTGTTGGTTTACTTCTGCTCATTTTACTTTGTCTTCTTGTGACTTCTAACATATAAATGGAATATATACTTTCTTGAAGGAGTTGTTGCCTTGTGATAAAGACTAAATCACATATTTTGTAATTTAGTTATGAATTCATATTTCAGTCCATATTTGACCTCAAAGAGTCAATTCCTTATGTGGTTTTGGTGCCAAATCAAGTTAAATCTGCTAACTTCTCCAGGGTCAGTTAGGGCTGTTGGAGAGCAGAGGGTGGTTCTGCCCCCTCTCCTTCAAAACATGTAAATTTGTTGCTAGTGGCAACTGTAGGATGCTGAAGCAACAACAGCATGTTTTCTGAATATATCTTATTAATAAAGACTAGAGACACTATAATTTCACTTGCCAGAGAGAAAGGCAGAAATTAAATACTACAACATAACATGCCAGGAAAGAAAGTAAAAAATTAATTTCCATTTATACACTTGTGAGTCATTCTGTTAAAAGTAATCCATTGTGTGGCCATAGTGAGAGGAAAAAGAAGTCAAAATAGTGGCTGTTTCTGTCACTGTCTGCCAGTGTTTTCTGTCAAGTCATCTTACTGATCAGAAGTGGAGGTTCCTGCACACAGATATAGGAAGAAGCTGTGCAGCATGAGAAGGGATTCTTGTTGCAACAAGATTTGAAGAAGTTGAAGCTTCATATGTGGTTTATGAGACAAGCTTATTTTTTAACAAATTTTTTATAATTGCATTGGAGTGGTATTTTATATCTGATGTAGTTCAGGTGGAGGTTTTATTTTAACATATTAGGATGCATATATAAGAAACTGTATTCTCCATAGTACATGGTTTTATGATAGCTCTGTTTCTCCACTTCAGCTCTTTGGAATTTCTTAAATTTTTTTAGCCAACAGCTCTTGTGGGACCTCCTAATGAGACTTGGGTGTTGGAAGACCAGTGGCGGGAGATTAAAATGCAGTGTAACCACCTTCATGCCTATGAAATATAGCCCATAGTGAGTGCAAGCAACCACAACAGGCAAATAGGGAAAGAAGAAAACATACTACTTTTGGAAGTCCAGTTAAGCTTGAGGCTTTCTGGATAGATTTGGCTTCTGGTTTACTGTCTTGTGAACATTTTAACAGAATTGTGTTTGTTTGAGAACAAAATTTCATTTGGGGCTGACTTTCAGAGCTTGAAACCAGGAACTGGGAACTGGGTGTAACTGTGTCACAGAAAGGCCATAAGAGCTGCCTCCTAAACTTAGCAAACTTTACTGCTTCATCCTAGATGTGATTTGATGTAATGGTAGGCTGCTACTGAGTCCCCTCAGCTCTGCCTGTGGCAATGTGCTCTTCCTGTGATGCTGGACTAGGGTGGTGGCGTGGTAAAACTGCAGTACTTGCTGTGTGAAATGGCCTTAATTTATAGTAGCTGTTGTATTGAACAGAATAAGGCAGTGTTCCTTGGCATTTCACTTGGACTTCGAGTGTGCATTTAAGCCAAAGGTGGCCTCCAAAAGACTAGTAAGCAAGATGGGAATCAAAGTTCATTCTGTGTTGCTAGTTGAGGTTACAAAAGCTACTGTATCTCAGCCTGCTCCTTCTGGGAGGGATTTTTACTGGTACTTCTATTAATGTTTTATGGTAGGATGGTATCTTTGGAAGGAACCTTAACAGTCTCAGGAGAATTTACAATTTTGTTTGATAATGACCAGATGTAGAAACTGCTTCATGCTTGTGACATACCAACGCTCTCTCTTTTTATGCATACATTTTGTAGGATTGGAAATTGTAGTGCAGTTTTGTACCACAATAAGAACTCAAATAGTGCTTGTCATGTATAGCTAAGCTATCCCTGGAAGTTCACATCAACAATTTATTGGAGTTAGTTATAGACACATCTCCTTATGCCCTGTTTCCTTCTGGATTTGTGGACTTTGTTTTTGAAAACAGTAAGATGACCTCTGGCATAATTAAAAATAATGATTAAATTACAAATAATTTATCATAACTATTAAAATTTAAAAATAGTCTGAATTATAATCCACTTAAAATCTTACTTGAAACATGCAGCATCATTTTGTTCCTTGAGTGATAACTTTAGAGTTATTTTCATATTTCTTATGGTTTTTGTTGTTTGTTTTTTGTGTGTGGATTTATTTAGAAAGCCTCCATTTAAGGCTGCCTCTGGTTCAAAGAGCTCACTGTTAGAAGGCACCTGTCTAATTAATCTAAATTTGCATTTGAGAAAAAAGAGCAGGCAAGAATTCAGCTCGTAAAGCAGACACCATTTGAATAAAGGAGGAAGAGATTCAAATAGCTGAGTCTTTCAGGAGTTAATAACAGCTGTAAGAAATTTGTGTATAGAGATTTCAGACTTTTAACTCTACAGAACCTTGAGAGCCTTGTCCAGGAGCATGAAAGCTTTTGCCTTCTGGAGCTGGAGAGGAGCATAGCTGGAGCTCCTTCCAGATGGACCCACACCCACTAGTGGATTTCGTAAAGCTCCCATGTCTTAGGAGACTTACAGCGTAATTCTTCCGATGCTCACCCTCCCCCTTGCTTCCTCTTTTTACCTCTTCAAATTGAAATTCCCTGTGGAACCTCTGTGGACATGTCAGAAGGTTCATAACATTATTGGAATATAGTTTATTCCATATTTTATTTTCTTAGATATATGAAGAAGTCATTTAACCTAATTTTAATTGCATTTTCTGTTAGTAAAAAATGTGTTTGGCTGTGTTCATCTGAAAATTTTAAGGGGAGTTTTGTTTTCCCCTCAGATTGAGGTAGTTCTTAAGTTAATCTGACAAATTTCTGTCTCCCAATTTTTTTTTTCATTTGACACAGTCTGTTTTCCTTCTGAAACAATGCTTTCCTAAAGGTAAGAAAATCAGATGCCGGTTTTAGCTACTTTCAAGGTAAAGCTCTGTTTGTCTAAAAGTAGTCACCATGAATGCAGTACAGTGTTCATAGAGAAGAACTCCTGCAGTCGTACACCTGTTCCCCGTGGGAACATGAGGTTTTCCTTAGGTAGTCTTCTGTAGCAGTCTTGCCTGCAAGACATTCTTATCCATTACGTCATAATGAAAACATTTTTTGTCTATGGGGGTTTTGGATAAAGAAGTCTGAAGTCTGTTTTGGGTTTTAGTTATGGAAATCATTTATTTGTTGAGGAAAAGAAAGGAATGTCTGAAGATGGAGGGACTGCATGAGGACAGACCCAAGGTGCACCTACATTCCCTCTGGCCAGGAGCTGTGGCCTGGGGAGGAGTGCAGGGTTGGTTCCCAGTGTGCTCAATACTGTTTCACATCCAGTGGTCTCAGGCTGCAGAGCTTCACCAGTCAAAGGCAGTCCTGGGTTAGCCATCTGTCAGTTTTTCTTCCATGAGTTTTTTTGAGCCCTGTTTGAACTTAACTAAGTTCTCTTATCCATGATATCTGAGGGGAAAAAAGTTTGCTTCAGTTTTTAATATCATGTTGCATGAGTTTTTTTTTTTTTTTTTTTTTGAGTTTTCTGTCAACTTGGCTCAATTTGTGTGTGGTGAGGCAATGGACAGCCATTTCCTATTTGCCTTCTCTGTATCTCTCAGGATTTTGTAGCACTCTGCTGTCTTGTTTTCCTGGCTGAAGAGTTCTGGTGTGTTCAGATGCTTCCCATATGGAAGGCATTTTGTGATTTTAATCACTCTCACTGCTCTTGTTTTACCTTTTCCAGAACAGAAGAATAGCAAATGACCCCACAACATCAGCAACAAAAAAAAAAATGAATGGTTTTTTCCGGATTTCTCATAGTATAATTTTCTCAGCATTTTAAGATTTGCGTGTTAAGGAGATTGCTTTTACTCTTGGCTCTTAGCCAGTGGGAGCATGGAGCAACATGTCCATGAGGGAGAACAGTAAAACGAAGTTGTCAGAAATGTTGTGTTTCATAACAGTGGGTAGTTGATTTTTTTAAGACTCCATGCAGGGTTTTGACGTATTTTGCTTCAAGTTCACTGTAGAGGAGAAATACTTCAGCTTTTCTTTTGTCTTTTTCTAAGTATTCCCTCTAAGAGCAGTTTAAAAATAGGATTTAATTGTATTTTGATTGGACTTTGCTGTAAATTTATTTTTGTCCATGGAAAAGGCATGGCTAGTGTTTGTTAATTGTTTGTAGTGTTTCTTTCAATACAATTATGAGGTTTGTCGTAGCCTGTGGAGATAGTCAGTTCCCTGCATACCTGCTGACAGAACACTGAGAGTCTAGAAATGGTGTGTTGTCTTCTTCTCTTACTTAAGTGTTTATGTTTGGATGGTGATGAACAACCTAATAGTGGTAGACCACAGAGTACCAAGTGATTACTTCAGAAAAAAGAAAAACAGGTTTAATATTTATCTCTGCATGCGTGTGTTACCTAATGCATATCCATTACATAGCATTTTAGGAATAGGAAAGACTAATAACTTGAAATATTGGTTGTTAAATAGCTTTTTATGTTATCATAGTATTTGACAATCACATTTCTGAAAAGGAAGTAGAGATTACAGATGTGTTTGTGACTCACAGCTTTCTAAATGGTTTGATTTTTTAATGCCAACGATGTTTTAAAGTCTACTCAAAAGAAAAAATAATTTACATTTAAGCAGACTGTACTGGAAAAAAGGAAATCTAAGTTGAATAAACTGTATATTCATGCCCTGAATCACAAACAAAGATGTTGTTGAAGCATTCATCATAGCTTATCTTTGCAATTCAATAAAATGGCCACTAAGAATTAGCAAAACTGGAATTCTCTCATTGATGTCCTTCCTAACACTGTGAAACTATGAATTGGCAGAAGAAGCAGGATTGGGGATGCCAGGATTAGTTACTCAACCTGTAGGCAGAATTTAAGCTGTCAAGTGAAGTGTTGAAGACTTGATCTTTACATATACCCTAGAAAAGTAAAAGTGAACAGAACCAAAGAACTATAAGAATCTCTTGCTAGGAATTCTAAACTAGAGTAAAAAATTGCCAAAAACATGGAATAAGCAGTCAGACTGATGTAATTCAGCATGTTTCTTTCCCTCCCTCTTCTTTCTATAGTAATATTTGATTGCTTCAAAAGATGCAAGCAAAGCTAAATAGACAAAACAAAGATCTTCCTCAGTTTAAAGCAGTGTTAGTTATTTGCAGATAAAAATCATAAATAACTCCAGAAGCAAATACAGTAATACCTTTCCTTTCTTCCTGATGTCCACAAAGAACAGTAAGAAAACACTCCTGAATATAAAAATCAACTGGGATTGAAGACAGGAAAAATACCCCCTTTTAAACCAAAATCAAATACAGTAGCTTGAGAAAGACTCAGAAGTAATCCTGTTTTCTTAAGCTATTTCAATGAATTTTTGAACTTACACCATACTGCATTTCCCTACCCCACCCTGGACTTTGCTATAGTTGTACCATTTATGTGACCAAAATAGTAACATGGTCACTTGTGGTCAGAACAAGGTAAGATGATGGTACCATCCAAAATAAGGAGTCCAGGCACTGATGAATGTGTCTGTGTTCCTGGCACCCTGCTTTCAGATATATTGATGAAGTGGAGGCTATTTCACTTTGCATTCTTTTTCTTGTTTATAGAATAATTTAGGCTGGAAAAGACTTTTAAGGCCATCAAGTCCAACCGTTAGTTTTTAATCTTTAAGTGTTCATAGTTCTTGATCTGTGTATCCAAAATGGTCCCGTGCCCAGCAGATGAAATTTCAGGGTTTAATGTAGGTCCTTTTATGATGGTTTGTTGGATTAAAGCTTTCAGATCAGGTGTGGGAGCTGTCAGCTTGCTGACACCATGAAACCAGGGTGGTTCATGAAAACAGGAGGGCCAGTAATCTGGTTTGTAGTAAGATTAGCTGGTCAGAAAATGTGCTGAACCTTCCATTTGCAGTTTACTTGCCTCTCAGTGTACCAGATAAGGACATCTGTTGAAGCCAAAAATGAAAGAGGGAGGCAAACAACCAGCATAATTTAAGTAGGAGCACATGCAAATATATTTATTTTTTATCCTACAAATGGATCCCTTCTTTCTCTTCTGTCTAGTTTCATGTGGTTAAAAATGATGCAAATTTATTTACTACATTAGATTTCTCATCATAACTTAAATCATCGATAAATTAGTTCAAAATACTCCTTTTAAAATCTGACCATTTTATTGACTGAAGAATTTTATTATCTGAAAGGGGTAGCAGGCAGATAAATTTGGTATGCAGTGCAGCTTGCAGTGATGCCCTTTAAAGCAAAGGCGTAATAGCAGCTGCTGTGCAGGTGGTGAATGTTGCCAGTGGCATTTGTTTCTGACCAACCATGTTCTCCTTGACACCAAATGCTCTGTCTGTCTGTCTGGAACAATTGCAGTGTGTAAAAAGAAAAAGGAATTCTGAGGAAGAGGACTTAAAGTGTTTTTACTCATGATGAAGGAAGTATTTGGATCTTAATTCTAGGTGCTGAAACATCAGCAAATTACAGATTTCTGAAGGACAAAATACTGTTTAATATGGTGTTTTTTAGATATGGTTAATTTGAAGTAGATGTAAATGTAATAGCAGCTTTTGATGGCACAAATGCTTTAAGTTGCTTTGCAAATGTATTTGGAAAGTATATACACCTTTTATTTGTAAGAGGTATGAATAAAAAAAATAACAGCATCAACCTGTTTGAGGAAGGCTTTCTTAATTATATGACAAAGAGGTCATATCACTTCAACCCTGGACTTAAGTCTGTTGAAATTACAGTTTTGAAATGTGAGTAATTCATAGTTGTACCAAGTACAGCTTTCTTTGGAACAGGATATAAAATATATTCCACTTTAGTTGTGGTGTTGGTTTTGTGGTTTTTTTTGGTGGGTGGTTTTTTTTTTTTTTTAAATTGATGCTGCAAGACAAAAAACCAAACCAACCTATCTCTTGCCTGATGGTATCAGGCTTTGGTGACTGTTTTTTTTTTTCCCCCCTAATTAATTAGTGCATATTAAAGCATGTGGTATGCTCTGGGATGAGCATCATAGACTACCTAGGAAGATGAGTCTTTTACTTTCTAATAGATGTTTTCAGTATTTACTATACTGATACAGCTTTCGATAGTGTTGGCAGCAGCTGCAGATAAGAAGTGCATTAAGATTTGGGTCAGTGTCTCTAGAAGATTGTTTCTTGCTGTGTATTAATGAGATGTTTCCTACTTCAGCTAGCAGGCAGGAGCTTTTGAATAACTTGGTATTCTTCGAAAAATATTTCTTCTCAGTTGTGCTCAAGAAGATGGGTCTAATGTCAGGAAAGCTCGTGTGTATCTGATTATATACTTCGTGTCTTTTGCAAGCTCGTTTAGTTGAGATCTGCTCTTGGTTTGGCCAGGTTCCTCTCTGTGCACGCCTCCCTCGTGTCCCAAAGGGGATATGAAAGGTGACAGTGAGAACGTGAGACACTTCACTGGTTTTGCCATATGCCCCTGATGGGCTGGGCTACCCCAGTGCGGAGGCTCTTTCCTAAGCGTGCTCTCCCTTCCATTTCCAGGCCAGAGCCTCAGCAGAAAGCTCCCTCTGCACCCCCACCTCCACCTCCGCCCCCGCCTCCGCCCCTGCCGGAGCCCGCCCCGCCTGAGCCAGAGGAGGAGATTTTGGGGTCCGATGATGAGGAGCAAGAGGATCCCGCAGATTACTGTAAAGGTGAGTGCAGTTCACCGGTGGTGGTGACGGTGAACACTGTCATGCCAGTCCTAGTTCTGGCTCTTGAGGGGTTTTTCAAGAGCTGATCTTTAATTATGGAATTTACTTATACAAGAACTAGGAACAACGCTTCATTTCAGGTCCTTATGCATAATTGTCTTCAGCATTAATTTTTCACTTAGCCATAGCTTGTTTATACATTTTTCAATAAATACACAAGTATGACATCCCTATATTCTTCCTGATGTCCCAGTTATAATAATAGACAATAAGCTTTCCTTGATTCATGTAAGAGAAACAAAAACACTGAAACCAAGACAAACAACCCCTCTCGCACTCTAAAAGGTTCTAAAATGCCTTGGTGCTTTTAAGAGCAATACCTAAATTTATTTTTAAAACTGTATCCTTTTTTTTTTTCCTTTCTTCTCTCACTTGCACTAGTCTAAGATATTACATGCTTCTTTTCCACATGGTATCTTTCACAGCTCTCAGCATAGTCTGAGGCTCTCTACATCTTCATTTTAACTCAATTTCCTTAATTTTCCTATTGGTTATATTCAGTTTTAAAATACTGTTAAATGCATAAAAACATGGCTGTGATACAACACAGGGTCAACAGTGTCGCTGTTAAGTTGCAAGTCTGTTCCCACTAGGGTAGAATGTACACTGTCCTTACATGAAAAATGATAAATAACAGTTCTATCAACTCTGGGTTACCTATCATAGTAGATTTCAGGAATACGAATATACCTACATCGGAGTTTTATCATTTCAGATCAGTATTTTTGAATAGTCAAAAAGCACTCTTTGCATACTGACTATATCTGATATTCTGTATTCCTCATACCAAAAAACACTTCCTGTGTCGAATATGATGTCTTCTTAATCAGAAGTTTCTGTATAAGCCTGGAAATGTGGTATTTTCAGAATTCCCCTTCCCAGCCTAGAAAAGTGTTTTGTATTTACATATTTTACAAGGGAAAGTGACTATTTCATTTTGGTGTAAGAAGTTTTATTAATGTATTATATTTCAAATATATAAGTGGCTTACAAATACCAGTAGTGAAAGCCAAACAATTAATTCAAAATAAATGTCAAAGTCTGCAGCAGGGAAAAGAAAAACATGTTGCTAAACCATGCCAGGTGTTTTGGCTTTGCTTTTTTATTGTTTGTGTTAAACACATTTGTTCCATAAGATAACACTTTTGGTGTCCTTAACATCTTCCATCAGTGAATAAGGATTTGTTTAAACATCTGTGTACGTGTAAACATCTGTATTTTGTTGAGATTAAGCATTTCAAAGCTGTCACTTAATTCTTTCCTGAAGTAAGGGCTGCATTTAATTTCAAACAATCCATTGTTGTCTGTCTTGTTTTCCAGTATCTCTTGCAAAATGTCACCATCTGCAGAAGCTAGATCACAAAACAAAAAATAGTCTAAGATGAAAGCCTGCTTTTGAGTTACCTGTTTAACTAGAGGAGGTCAGTAGTGAGATCTGTACTTCGGAAATAAACTACATGTAACACTAAGAATACTTTCAGGCTTCCTGAAAAATTAAAGGCAACTTCTGTGTGCATAAAAGTTCTTCTGAATTCTTCTGATCCTGAGGCTTTAAATTTTTGAAAGTATATAAAAGATGGTTCAAGCTTTGGCTCATTTGGATGCCACCATCATTACTTGCTATTAGGAGAGCAGTGTTTTTGTTGCTTCAGTAGAGGATTTACTTGTTTTCTGACCCTTATTTCCTTTAAGACTGAGCAGTGTATTTCCTTCTTTCAGTCTGCTGGCATGGAACTGAAGGGAAAGTCACCGTAAGGGTCTGGATTCCATGAGCACATGGGAATTTGTTTATATATTTTATATTCTGTATAGAGAATGAGTAATTTCTTTGGTAAAGAACTGCAGGAATGGCTTTTAGATACATTTTCCATTTTTTGGAAAGATGTTTTATTAGTTTGAATATCTTTTTCTGTTCTGAGTAGCCTAATCTGTATTTAGAGTGGAAGATGAAGATTTGGAAATTATCATTTATTACTGGAGTGTCTCTTTTATTCCTAATTTAGTCTTCAAAATGGCAGTCTTCCAGGATTTTTGACTGAGGCACAGAGCATACTTTCATGTCTTCTCAACCTCAGTCTGAAATTTCATAGGAGTGAACCCCAGTCTGAAATTTTGATGATGAGTATGTAATTATTTTTTTCAGGAATTCAACATATGACTTGTTAGCTGTACTTCCTGTTCAGTATTTTTGTTGCTAATTTTATTTTTAAGGCTATATTACTGTGTGCTGGGATTGCACCTTGACCACATTACATGGTGATTAGTAAATAGTCATAGTAGAATTTTTTAATGAGGAAATGGGATCAGTTTGTATTAGCGCCTGATGTGAAAGAGCCTGACTAGCAGCCATCTGTGAAAAGCAGACTGACTTCCGTTCCCTGGGGGCTTCCTCCAGGGCCTGTTTAAATCTGTGACATTACTTCTGTTTGTGTCACTGAATTTGCATAAAATGCTTTTCAAATATTTATTTTTTTAAGGAATGGAAATATCAAAATTCCAACAGCATGATTTTTTGAGGGGTACTTTGTAAAGCTAGTTTTTCTTCTCTGAAAAGCCTTGAAACACTTGATGGTTTTTTTTTTCAAGAGTCTGTTGTGTCATGGATGTAATTGGAATTTTTTGCTTCTCTGATCATCTTCTCTGCCCCCTGGAGATGTCTCCCATTCATCCAGTTCACAAAGGGAATAATTCCCTATACAAACATACAACAAGCCAGCTACAATTACCAATACATTCAGGAGACCTTCAGGAATAATGATCTCATTTTTCTGACCCTCCTTCTTGCATGCATGTAGCTAGCTAGCTGTGAGAGACTTTTTTTTCTGTGTGTGCTGCAGTGAATAGTAGAGCAGAGTGGGTTTTTTTGGTTACATTATCAGCAGTGCCACTTATACATTGTATATTTTCAAATGCCAGTATTGTTTTTCCAAAAGCACATAATTTTTATCAACTTGTTAATTTTGCGTAGATGCTTTCATATTACTAATATTTAGAAATACTTTTGGTGTCATGGAGATCTTAAATGGTTACATTCATCATAGGCTTAAAATACACATAACCAAGTGGGCTGTTACCTGGTTGTCCACAACCTGTAAATGCATATGTTGCTGATATGAATAATCAGAGAGTAACGTGTACAGGAATGGCAACAGATTATTTCCAAAACTGCTCCTGCTGTGACTTAGGACAGTGGAAAGTATCTTGTGAAATATATATACTCGTATGCTATATATGCTACCACTGTTGGCATCTGTCACATATACTGGTGTATTGCTATAATTACTTATGACAGTGGTGCAGGGATCAAAACAACATGATTTTTACATATATAGTATTGTTGTGCTTCCAGCATGTAGAGTTTACTAAAATAACTTATCAAGCCCCAGTTTATTAACTTTGGTGTCTTTGTCTGATTTCCTCTCTATGCTGTTTTGTTTTCTGTCTGTGATAGGAAGAACCTATCACAAGTTTTTGATTATTTTTGACCCTCTGAAGCACAAGTATGCCAAAAGCTATTTGTAGAGTCAGACTTAAAAGGCACTTGTTTGCCTAAACTATTTCTAGAAACATATTTTTATCCGTGACGGTATATTATGTGGAAGCCTCGTATAAATTTTGCAGGTCATCAGAGTTGATTCACTTCACAAATGCAAACCTTTCCAGTAATGGAAAGGTAGAATTCCTGTATGTTCTCTTAACTTTCCTCTTGCATCTATGACTTCACCATCTTGCACAGAATTTTATGGGAACAAAATTGCCAAGTAATTATATTTTTGTTTGTTTGTTTTAAACCAGTCAACAACTGTCTTAAATAATGATTATATTTATCCAGATTAAGTATCTCCATCAGCTGTTACTAGAAGGATGCTTAAATAGACAAAATAAAGTTTAGTTTTGTTTTTAATTTTTGTATCAGTACAGATTCATGTATTTGCTTTTATTCAGCACAATTTCTGTAACAATGAAGCTGCAATAGACTTGGGCTTCATATGTGGCTGATACTGTTTCTGTTTGCAAGGACATATAATAGTCAGCCCTTACTCTGAGTAAGTCCATGGCCCCCCTTCTCTCCTGTACGGTAAATCTAGTCAGGTGTTCCAAAAGGCATCTGGTTTTTGATCTGGAAATAAGGAGTTCCCACTTGGCAGTGTGGGCATCCTTCCTGAGTTTGGCACAACTCAGCAGTGGAAATGAAAGTATCATTTTACTTTGCTGGGTGAGTTGTCCTGGCAGCTTTCATGAACATTTCCTTCCCAGTGATGAGAGGGCTGGGGAGGTCTTCCCCAAGGGCAGGCTCAGCTTTTGGTTGAAGATGTGTCTGCTGTTTGCTAAGCTTGCAGTTACACCTTAGCACACATATATCAAAGCTGTGTTTCTTTTAGAGTTTGTTAGACACATCAGTATCTAACACAATACGTCATTTAAGCTTTATCCTTCTCCTGAGTATGTAATCGTTATAGTTCTGTGGCACAGTGGTGTTAAATTTATTAAATCTGCTCTGGCAGCATATGAGAGTTCATGGAAGAACTGCTGAACTTCTGTTAAGGCAGAAGATGTTATTAGCAAAAAAAAGAATAGAAATATATCCAGATTTGACATCACTGTTCTCACAGATAAAAGGAGATGAGAGAAGTCCCTGTTTTAAATTCAGGGAATTAAGTTATAATTTCACATTGTTGTCTTAACCAGTTCTAACAAGATTTTCAGAGGATTCAAAACAGATTCAGAAATCTAGAGAAAGTAGTCTGAGGTTTTCCTGATTCTAAATGGATTAGTCAGTAACTGAGGATCCTGCCAGAGGACAGTTGAGCATGACATTGTGAAGGACCAGAAAGAGACAAAGAAGTGATTCCTTGGAAGCTGCTCTGAGTCTGCTGCTGGTGATGTCCTGGAGGGTTGTGTGGTGTAGCTTTATTATTTATTTGCAATTTAGGCAAAATTATGGATTTTATTGTGTGTTAAGGTGTGTTAAGGTCTGAATAAAAATCTTGTGTGTTCATTGTCTTCCCTGTGTTAACTAGGAGTAGGAATGCCTCCCAAAATACAGAGGATATACAAAGCTTAATTTCACCTCCTAGAAACCTGAGCTCCAACTTGTTCTGTCCTCTTGGCCTTTCTGCCTAATGGGGTTGTGGAGAACCTGTGTAGGGGTGTAAGTTTGGAGTGCAGACTTTGGTATTGAAAAAGCAATTCAGACAAAGCCCAGAACTGCCCGCTTTCTCTTTTTTCTCCTCGCTGTAAAACCCTCAGACATCAGAAAAATGCATTGCTGCTGTGGGTCAGGAGCCAAGTAGAAGAGCATCAATAAAGTCTGCATTGTTCTTAACATTTTCTCAGGAAGTATTTTATTGCTGCTTTTATTACTAGAAAGCAAATGGGAATTAAAACAATCCCTGCTGAGATTCTGCAATCATCCAAAATATATTGACTGGAGAGGCCTCAGATATAGTAAAGAAATAATGTAGATATTTTCTGTGCTGTCTATGAAGTGGAAGATAAGCCCGAGGAAATAGAGAACAGATGGTAATATTACCATAAATAAAAGCCATAAGAGAGAAGGGTGAATAAACTCTACAGTAGTTACAGGACATGAGTTTTCCCCCTCCAGGCCAAGCAAAGCAGAATTTTTACCATTAAAGTTTTCTTTAGATTTCCTATTTCTAGTACAGGACAATTTGAAGAGAAAAATTTATACTACAAGAGAATTACTTATTCTCTAAATATTCTTTTTTCTACTCTTTTTTTCATGAAAGGAGGCTATCATCCAGTGAAAATTGGTGATCTTTTCAATGGCCGGTATCATGTTATTAGAAAGTTAGGATGGGGACACTTCTCTACAGTCTGGCTATGCTGGGATATGCAGTAAGAAAACTATTTATTTCCATATACTTACACTTTTTTCTTAATATGTTACTTTATTTTGTTTGCAGTAACTTTTGTTTTACATGCATGATGAAGTTACATAAACGTTTACTATAATTTTGTGCAGAAAGATGCTTCCAGTCTTATTTTGCTCTTAATGGTATAGTTTATAAAAGCTCTCAGAAATAAGCGTAATTCTATTTTCTTTGACAAATTAGCTTTGCTTATTGAATTTGCATGTTGTCTTGAGCATGCAAGACTAAGCTTATATTTTTATTTCTCTTGTATCTTTAATGAAAAAATATAATTACCTTCATTAAATGATAAAATGTGTAAGCAGATTCCTCTTTTAGAGACATTAGCATCAAGGAGACTAAATACTCAATAAGTTACACTCTTAACAGAGTATTGTTAAAAGTTGTCATTAAGTGTAATTTCAGCATTTTCTGTACAAATGCATTAGACCATGAAATATTCTATTTAAAATTTCCCAACCTTCAAAGTGTGTTTGTTTTAGCTTGGTGTACATCTTCTCTTCTTTTCAAGGGGAAAAAGGTTTGTTGCAATGAAAGTTGTAAAAAGTGCCCAGCATTATACAGAGACAGCCTTGGATGAAATAAAGTTGCTCAAATGTGTAAGTATCACTATTGCAATATAGTGTTCAATAACAATAATAACAGTAATAATTAAAAAATCATAGAGAATTGATTTTAGACTCTTTTTTTTACATGTTGTCCTCTAAACATCTGGCTTATTATGAGTTACCATGTTTTCTGAAGCTCCATATTGCTTACGTTCATGTGGAAATCTAACTATTTAGTATTTTAAAGTGAATTTTTTCCTAAAATGTCAGCGTTTGCATTCTTGGTTTAGGTTCGTGAAAGTGACCCTAATGATCCCAACAAAGATATGGTTGTACAGCTAATTGATGACTTCAAAATTTCTGGAATGAATGGAATTCATATCCTTTTGAGAACATGGCATTCTCATTAAAAATATTCTACTAAAATAAGTAAGCATTTAGTTCTGGATTTTTTCTAGTTAGTTTTGCTTTAAATATACAAAGTAGGAACACTAAAATACAGATAGATGCAAAAAGAGCTGCAGTGTGTAAGGCACTCTCTGGAGTGAAAGTAATTTAGCTTTTCTAAACACAATGCAAAATTAAAAAAGAAGTCCCATGTATCCTGTCGTGGTCTAGTAGAACTAGAGATAGATTACTTAAAAAATAGTTTACTGAAAGCATTTGTAGTAAGTGAAGCTTACAAGAAATATTTTTTTGTTCTAGACTGGTGAAGAGAAATTGTCAGTGTGATGAAAAAGCTGGTTTCTGTTGTCTTGCGGGAAGTGTGAGGTCATGGAGATGCTTCTCTTTTTCATGTAATCATCTTTTGGCCAGGTGTTAACCTTGTTTTTGGCAAGGGTTGTAAGGCTTTGTCTTTGAAAGGTTCCTTTAAAAAAACAAAAGAGGGGTGGTGGCAAAAGAGAGAGACAAACTAAAGTATAATTGACTCATTCTCGGGGTAAATTTTGGGTCTGTGAATATATTTGATTTTAGAGTTGAGCTAAACTGAGTTTTCTCCTTGCTAATTATATTAGGTATTTTAGCAGGTTATTATATTACTGTGCTTTCATTTACTGTTACAGCTGGATTTATGTGTGTGCCCATTGTGTTTTGGAGCCCAGTAGCAGACCTCATTGTTCATGGTGTCATATTGCCAGAGAGACAGTTCCTCCTCTAGAGAGCCTAATTATGCATTGATTTTGATGATGTGCCCTCAAATCCTCAGCAGAACAGATTAAGGTATTTTTCACCAACTCCCATCTTCTAGAAGATGAGTGTAGAAGGTGACTGTCAGTAAATCTGAGTGCTCACTAGGAAGCATCCTTCCAGACAGAAGGGTGCAAGCACTTTTCATCCCGTTCAGCTGTCGCTTGACAATAGTTACACAGCCTTTGGGTGTGTGGTGAGAATGAGAGTGTGGGGTCAAGTATTCTCAGTTACAGACTGGTGTCTAATCTCCTTTTCCTTTGCCCCATTTTTCTGTTATTGTCTGACAGTAGTACAATTGAAGAATTATTATTTTTAGAAACAAAAAATTTTGTTTTACTGTTTTATTGTAAACCCCTAATATGAAACAAGGAGTAAGATAATGCATTCATAGCTATACATAGAAATAACTGTTATCTGTTTATCAGAGCAATTTCCCAATAATGTTCTTAAATTCTTGCTAAGATTCACATATATTTACTACTGTATTAAAGATGAGGGCTGTTTCTAGGTGCGAAGAGTAAATTTTGTTAGTGATAATACTTTGAAAGCATATCCAAACTTACATCTTTTTGAAGTATAGCACTTACATTGAGAAAGACAGAAGGGACCCATGTGCTAGTGCAAAATAAGGGGTCAGGTAGCTTTGTATTGGCAGATTAAAACTGGACAGCTGATGTTGATTTATTCTATTTCAGTTTTGCCTTCATGTTGAAAACTGGCAGTACAGAAATTTTTATGGAGAAGGCAAATGTTCCTGCCTTACTGAAAAGTACATTTTCTAGAAAAGTACCAATATACAGGATGGGCTGATACCGGACTCAAATTTAAATTGCATCTGGAAGTCTGTCAAAGTCCTGACTGCCAGCAAAAATAGGAGACCAAGTGTCTTATGCTTTGAGTTTTCCTGAGAACAGCTTGTGCATCCTGAGTTATTTGAGCAGTGGTTGGTTGCATTGATTATTTAATCAGCTCCTTTTTTGTCTTCTAGGGAAAATAATCTTTGGTGTAGGTTCTCTTAGGCTGGAGCAGGTAATTGATTTTAATGTTTTGGTGCTGTTTGCTTTTTAGAATGCCATATTAGTGCTACATTAGTGTCACTGAGTTTCACAGGTTAAGAGAAATAGAGTAATCTGAGATTTTTTCCATGCTCTGCTGTTTCCAGCTTCCTGTGGGCAAGTCACTAAATATCTGTTGCTTGACTATAAAATAAAAAACCATATGCTTCACAGAGGCTTGATTATTGGTTATGGAATGCATTTAAAAGCTAAAACAAGACAGAAGAGAGGTGGGTGAATCCTTTGGATGGCTAAATAATGTCATGGAGCTTCCAAACAGGGAAAATTGTCAAGAAGCATGTAGAACAGAATTGGGAATGTGCAGAGCCATTGGCCTGCACTGTGTGACTGCAAACTGTCGTCTTTCTGCAAGGAGTTGTAGTAAGTGTTTATATACAGAGGAATTTTAATAATGTGTTATGCTGCATTAGGCTGATAATTTTTTAGCTACTTGTATATTTTACAAAGATTGCAGTTATGACTTTATAATGAAATAACAGAGTTCATGAATTTGGGTACTTTGGTGTTTTCAGTAAGTGTGAATTATTATATTTGTTTGCAGTGAACACTTATTAGAGCCATAATAAACGTTCATTTCAGTGTAGCATTGTTTTAATGAAAGATTCAGATAATCACATAATGGAAAAAGTGTTTTGAGAGCCGAAGGGAAAAAATAAAGAAGGAAAGATTTTCACACAATCAGACATTATAATGATTGTAATAAATGTATCTCCGAAGAATATACAGTATTAATTAAATGCCATAGTGCCTAAATGCTGCCAATTCAAAAGCAACTCAGATGCATTCTGAAGTCTTCTGTGTTGGTACTAGAGCTTCACTAGCCTTTAGCCTTTTGTCATATTTTTAAATGCTCACATAACCTGTATTTTTAGATAGATAGATAGTTACAGGTAGGATTTAAGTCAAGAAAGAACAGCTCTCAGTACTTAAACCTGTCAGCTGATTAATGTAACATTTACTCTCACTTTTGCTGCTGTGCTTAGTTTCCTCTTGTGAGACATCCCTTGTGCTTCTTCGAAGTGCATTTCACAAGAAGCATGTCTGCTAGCTGGGCTTCAGGGTTTTTTTGCTGCAGGACTTTTTGGACCTGCTCACTAGTCAGGTTGGTGGTGTAGGAGGATCCTGGGACTTGCAAGGCTGGTTTCCTAGTAGTTAATGCAGAACTTTTCCCAAACTCTTTGTTCTGGACAGTCTGGCTTAAAGTTAATGTTTTTCAGATCAGGATAGTAAATCAGACAGCAGTCACATTTTTGCATACCTACTCCCAAGCCTGAACCTGCTCTATATCTTCTCTCCATTCTAGTTGTCTCTCCTGTATGGAGTGTCCCTTGAGTTTGTCCAAGTCTTCCCAGCAAAATGCTGCATTTTCTTTTTTTCAGGTAGACATCACTTTCTTTTGACCCTCTTTCTGCCTGTCTCTGCCATTCCTCCTATATCTTCCTTCTTGGTGCTCTCCTCTTGCCTCTCAGCTGTTTACTTCCCTGCGTCCCTTTTTCTTCTGGTTACTGGCAAGGCTTAACATTTCTGTAAGTGCAGGGAAATGTCAGGAATGTGCATTGGAGAGTCTGCAGCAGCAGTGGTCTGTAGGACTGTGGGCGGGTGTCCTATATTTCATTTCTGAATGTTGCAGTGTCCTGCCTTTTTGCAATCTGTGTTGCTGTAGCTTTGCAGCTTGACTGCGTGGGCTCAGTTAATAAGCCCTGCAGAGCTGATGTGCTCTGCTCATCCTTTATGATGGCTGTGTGCTCTACTAATGACTTCTGTTCATTGTGGGGTGAAGTAACCAAGACTGTTTCCTCTTCTGAATGGAGTTTTATAATGTTCTGAGTAGACCCTGTTGATGTGACTGGGAAATGAATATTCAGTGTCTCCTCTAGTACAGGAATTCAGGAATGTGGAATGAGATGAACAGTTGGCAACAGGTGTTTCATGGTGTGCTTTGACCAATCTTGAGACCTTTTACTGTTGGTGTAACTTCAGTACAGAGGATGTGTATGTTAAAAAACTTGAGTTACCGTTATGTATGTAGGTAGGTATTTGAGAAGAATGTGTGTGGTAAACTGACAGACAAGGTAAGTCTCATTTTGACACAAGACAGTGACTCTTAAGATCATTGCCAAGACTCTATCTAGTTAATAAATCTTAGAGAAGTTAGGTAGGATTTCTAACAGTGTAGAAGTGCTCATCTATATGAATGGTCTCTGAGATAGTCTAAGTCATTGAGATTTTCCTGCAGTATCCATAGATTAATTTTCAGTTACTTGTATTACATTATTCTTTGCAAGGTTGTCATGTAGTTAAGATTTTAACATCCTTTCTGATTTCCAGGTACATTTAGGTCATTCCCAGCTCATGTTTGAGGACTAATTTGGTATAGCTTAATTATATAACTTCTTGCCAGAATGTTGTGGATGGTAAAACTTTACAGTAGCTTCAATATCTGAAGATTTTCTCAATAGAAAGATAACCTTCCCAGGCATGTAAGTGTAGAATCTCTTAACTTCGGAAGCCTTTGAAGCAGAAATCACAGGAAGTTCCTACCTCATGTTCTTTTCCTAATAATCTCTCCTGATAATCGACTATTTGCCTCTGTCAGGGACCAGTAGTAAATGCTGTGTCAAATTTTACATTTTGGCATTGTGTTTTTTGCATGTTGCTTCTGAGTTCTGCATTTCTTTTGTTCATGAGTTCTTTGGTGATTGCCATTATTCTCTACAGGTAAAACTGCAGCTTTTAAGAGATCCCTTCTCATGCTATATTATATATTAGTATTTGTTCTCAAGTGACTCTATTGAGCTTAATAAAGAAATGGTTATTATGGTTCATTTTCTAAAACATGGTTGCTGCACACTTTTGTTATTAAAACCTTCTATTCATATAATTTAAAATTTATTAAAAACTAGAGATCATAGGCCAAATCAGCACTTTTAACTGTTTCAAAGAAAAGAAAATTAGTTAGTTAATTTTTTACAATTACTTGTTTAGTTATTCACCCTAATGATGTTGTTAACATGTAGAAGTAATGGACACGATTTGCGTAATTAAAATGTTTTAATTTGTTCTGCAGTTGGACACTGGTTCTGTATGGATTTATATATAATTGAAACGAGGTATCAAGGCATTTACCATGCTCATTTTAGGGGGAACCTTTTTCCTCTAAAGGGAGAGACGACTCCTTTAGTCAGAACACAAGCAAACATTTGTGTTGATCTCATGAACAAGTTTATTTGGAAGTTATCCTTAATTAAATTCCAGATGTTTGCATGGTCTTTGAAGTACTTGGACATCATCTTCTAAAATGGATAATCAAATCCAATTATCAAGGCCTTCCTATCCACTGTGTAAAAAGCATAATTCGACAGGTAAGTTTTGTTAATTTTTAAATTAGATTTTTCCACTACTGTTAACAGTTTGAAGGTTAGAATTATAATACTTGAACTGAACTCTTGCTACTATCTAAGATAATTTTATTTTAATCTCGTCAGGGTTTGCAAGAGCATCTTAATGAGTGGCCTGCACTTCTGCATGCTGGGGTTTTTGGGGTATTTGCATTATGTTTTTTAATCAAGGTTTCCTACTGGAAGGAAGTTAAGGGAGTTTCCTGAGCTGCTTTAGAGAATAAAAATTTGAAGCAATGAGTCTTTTTCATAGATGTGAAGATAGTCATATTAAATTGCAGTTTTGGTTGACATGTCATGCTTCAAAATAAAATCTGGAAAATAAATGATTGTAACCATGGGAAATAACACCATTATGGTGAACAAAAAGGGTATCACTCTGAAAAATGAAAATAACCTGTTCTTTAAAGAAATTGCTATCTGTATTTAAGTTTTTGTAGAGTTGGAGCGTTAGCAAGTTGAAACACTTCCTAACATTTCATTGGGATGTGTTCTTTCAAAATATGTTCTTTTGCTATTCTTTGAAAATCAGGTTGCTCAGAGGCAATGTTAAGTAGAAAGTGTTTTGGCAAGGAGAAAGCATACATGTGATACATCATAGAGTCATTCGATGTGGAAAAGACCTGAAAGAGCATCCATTCCAGCCATTAACCCACTTCCAAATCTGTCACTAAACCATGTCCCTAAGTGCCACATCTGTACTTCTTTTAAATACCTCCATTGGTGGTGATGCTACCACTTCACGGGGCAGCCTGTTGCCTTTGCAGCCTTATCACCCTTTCAGTGAAGAATTTTTTCCTAATTTCCAGTCTAAGCCTCTCCTGGTGCTACTTGAAGGTATTTACTCTGGTCTTTTGTTACCTTGGAGAACAAAGTGACCCCCACCTGGCTACAACCTCCTTTCAGGCAGTCGTAGAGTGAAGTACTCTCCAAGCCTCCATTTTTCTACAGACTAAACACCCCCAGCTCCCTGCCTCAGACTTGCATTCCAGACCCTTCCCCAGCTCTGTTGCCCTTCCCTGAGCATGCTCCAGCACCTCCATGTCTTTGTCGTAGTGAGGGGCTCAAAACTGAACACAGAATTTGAGGTGTGGCCTCACCNAGATTTTCTCAATAGAAAGATAACCTTCCCAGGCATGTAAGTGTAGAATCTCTTAACTTCGGAAGCCTTTGAAGCAGAAATCACAGGAAGTTCCTACCTCATGTTCTTTTCCTAATAATCTCTCCTGATAATCGACTATTTGCCTCTGTCAGGGACCAGTAGTAAATGCTGTGTCAAATTTTACATTTTGGCATTGTGTTTTTTGCATGTTGCTTCTGAGTTCTGCATTTCTTTTGTTCATGAGTTCTTTGGTGATTGCCATTATTCTCTACAGGTAAAACTGCAGCTTTTAAGAGATCCCTTCTCATGCTATATTATATATTAGTATTTGTTCTCAAGTGACTCTATTGAGCTTAATAAAGAAATGGTTATTATGGTTCATTTTCTAAAACATGGTTGCTGCACACTTTTGTTATTAAAACCTTCTATTCATATAATTTAAAATTTATTAAAAACTAGAGATCATAGGCCAAATCAGCACTTTTAACTGTTTCAAAGAAAAGAAAATTAGTTAGTTAATTTTTTACAATTACTTGTTTAGTTATTCACCCTAATGATGTTGTTAACATGTAGAAGTAATGGACACGATTTGCGTAATTAAAATGTTTTAATTTGTTCTGCAGTTGGACACTGGTTCTGTATGGATTTATATATAATTGAAACGAGGTATCAAGGCATTTACCATGCTCATTTTAGGGGGAACCTTTTTCCTCTAAAGGGAGAGACGACTCCTTTAGTCAGAACACAAGCAAACATTTGTGTTGATCTCATGAACAAGTTTATTTGGAAGTTATCCTTAATTAAATTCCAGATGTTTGCATGGTCTTTGAAGTACTTGGACATCATCTTCTAAAATGGATAATCAAATCCAATTATCAAGGCCTTCCTATCCACTGTGTAAAAAGCATAATTCGACAGGTAAGTTTTGTTAATTTTTAAATTAGATTTTTCCACTACTGTTAACAGTTTGAAGGTTAGAATTATAATACTTGAACTGAACTCTTGCTACTATCTAAGATAATTTTATTTTAATCTCGTCAGGGTTTGCAAGAGCATCTTAATGAGTGGCCTGCACTTCTGCATGCTGGGGTTTTTGGGGTATTTGCATTATGTTTTTTAATCAAGGTTTCCTACTGGAAGGAAGTTAAGGGAGTTTCCTGAGCTGCTTTAGAGAATAAAAATTTGAAGCAATGAGTCTTTTTCATAGATGTGAAGATAGTCATATTAAATTGCAGTTTTGGTTGACATGTCATGCTTCAAAATAAAATCTGGAAAATAAATGATTGTAACCATGGGAAATAACACCATTATGGTGAACAAAAAGGGTATCACTCTGAAAAATGAAAATAACCTGTTCTTTAAAGAAATTGCTATCTGTATTTAAGTTTTTGTAGAGTTGGAGCGTTAGCAAGTTGAAACACTTCCTAACATTTCATTGGGATGTGTTCTTTCAAAATATGTTCTTTTGCTATTCTTTGAAAATCAGGTTGCTCAGAGGCAATGTTAAGTAGAAAGTGTTTTGGCAAGGAGAAAGCATACATGTGATACATCATAGAGTCATTCGATGTGGAAAAGACCTGAAAGAGCATCCATTCCAGCCATTAACCCACTTCCAAATCTGTCACTAAACCATGTCCCTAAGTGCCACATCTGTACTTCTTTTAAATACCTCCATTGGTGGTGATGCTACCACTTCACGGGGCAGCCTGTTGCCTTTGCAGCCTTATCACCCTTTCAGTGAAGAATTTTTTCCTAATTTCCAGTCTAAGCCTCTCCTGGTGCTACTTGAAGGTATTTACTCTGGTCTTTTGTTACCTTGGAGAACAAAGTGACCCCCACCTGGCTACAACCTCCTTTCAGGCAGTCGTAGAGTGAAGTACTCTCCAAGCCTCCATTTTTCTACAGACTAAACACCCCCAGCTCCCTGCCTCAGACTTGCATTCCAGACCCTTCCCCAGCTCTGTTGCCCTTCCCTGAGCATGCTCCAGCACCTCCATGTCTTTGTCGTAGTGAGGGGCTCAAAACTGAACACAGAATTTGAGGTGTGGCCTCACCAGTGCTGAGTACAGGGGTCAGTCACTGCCCTGGTCCTTCTGGCCACACTATTGCTGATACAGCCAGGATGCCATTGGCCTTCTTGGCCAGCCAGGGACACCCTGGGCTCATGTTCAGCCGCTGTCAGCCAGCACCCCCAGGTCCTTTTCACTGGGCCACTTTCCAGCCACTCTATCCCCAGCCTGTGGCACTGCCTGGGTTTGTTGTGACCCAAGGCCAGGACCCAGAACTTGACCTTGTTGAACCTCACACTGTTGACCTCAGGCCATCGTCGAGCCTGTCCAGATCCCTCTGTAGAGCCTTCCTACCCTCCAGCAAATCAACACTCCCACCCAGCTTGGTGTCATCTGCAGACTTTGAGTGGGTGCACTTGATCCCCTTGTCCTGGTTATTGATAAAGATATTAAGCAGGACTGGCCCCAGTACTGAGCCCTGGAGAACACCACTGGTCATGGCTCCCAGCTGGATGTAACTCCATTCCTCACCAAGCTCTTGTGCCTGGTGTCCACTCAGGTTTTTACCCAGCAAGCAGTGCACAACCCAGCCAATTCTGCATTTTGGGAGGTAGTTGGAAGAGAATTGTATAAAGGCGCTGAGCAGGCTGGTCTGATTCTGAAGTTAGAAACAACTTTGAAGGTGGTATAACTTAGATGAAGGTTTGAATCACACAGTCTTCCAACCTGAATTGCTTTTTGAATGTAGACAAAGGTAATTCGAACACTTCGTACCTGAGAAAAGAGAAAGAGCTTAGTCCTGAAAGATTAACAAGCTTTAATTTTTGTGAGACTGGAATTAACTGTTTGAACTAGTGAGAGTTGCACTGTTTGGTAAGGCTTTCAGGTTGCTTATTAAAGATAATGTAGATATTTCTTAATTTTCTACTTGGACAGAACTTACGCTATACATGTTTTTAGAACTGATTTATGGAAGTTGAATGTGAAGCAGTTCAGTTATTGCACTGGTGTTACTGTGCATCAAACAATTTTGCTTCATAAGCTTCTGTAATTCCATGCTGCAATGGAAAATGATGTTGTTATGCTATTACTTGGTAATCTATTTTTTCCAATTTTTGGGTACTTTTGAGCATTAGGATAAAATCAGGCTTATTTTAAAATGCAGCTGAAGGTTGAGTTTATTAGTAAATTTATTTGCAGTTTCAAGCAGATTTTTAAAAAATCCCGTTGTAATTAGGTACTTCAGGGTCTAGATTACCTACACAGCAAGTGCAAGATCATTCATACAGATATAAAGCCAGAGAACATTTTGATGTGTGTGGATGATGCCTACGTGCGCAGGATGGCTGCTGAAGCTACCGAGTGGCAGAAGGCTGGTGCTCCTCCCCCCTCTGGCTCAGCAGGTATGAACAGGATATTGAAATGCAGTGTAGTAAACTACCATCAATATATTATTGCTAACAATATTTTGTTCAATAAAAACTCACATTTTAAATAATTGCATGTGAAAAATGCATGTCTGTTTAATTCTTATTCCTGCTCTGGAAACTCTCAATTTCTTACTGGTTTTGCACGTTCAAGTTTTCAGGATCCCCAGATACAGAAAAGATTTACTGGTATAAACTTAATCCCCTCCCATCCCACAAGCTTTAATGCCTGGGTTTTAGTCACACTGGAAGTTTGCATCTCTAATATTGCCAATAATTAATAATCATATCTAAATTATGTCTAGTTCTGTTACAAGTTCATCAGCATCCTTGCGAAATCATATGCCTTTTTGTCTGTTATAACTTATTCCTTAAGATGCAATGAAAAGTTTTACATTCATAGTTTTTCACCCTTAAAAATGGAATTTATTGTACCTAACTGAACCTGTGATAAGCCCATTTTCCTAGGGGTAGAAAATGTTTTATGTTAAGCTTGCCAGGAGTTTAGGTAGGAACTGTACCTTATGTTTAGCTAGGAGAAGCGAAGGTAAAGAAGTTCACAGCAATAAGCAAAGACAAACAAGGAGGAAGTGTGGCTTTTCTAGTGATTTTCTTTTTAGTACTATGTACCATATATTTTTAGTACTATGGTTGCTACTAATTTGCCAATTGAGCACATCGGTTACAGGCAGTGGAGAATTAAGTCTATTGTCAGAAAATATATCACAGATTAAAATCTCTGAGGTATGCTAAAAATACTTTCTGTATTGGGAACAAATACAGTGGTCAGAATCCATTTCACAGCATTATATATTTTTAGATGAAAAATCGTATAAATGGTGAATATATTATATTGAATTTGACATAATGTGTAATCACATAGGTAGAGATTTTATGTTATTTGTGTGGGAAATAACTTGATTTTGTTCATGCAGCCTTTATATTGCTTCCTGACAATAAAATAAATATTATTTTAAGGAGTGGCATTCTTATCACACTTCCTTCTTAGCAAATTGTAGTTAAATCTATCACTTTCCACACAGGAGCTGAAAATGTGTTTTCTTTACGGCATTGCAAGAATACGTTTTATATAATTTCCCTTTTTATAGCAGTGGTAGTGCTCAGGGTTAAGAATATTTTTGAAAACCTTGCCCTTTCAAGGGTATTCAAGCAGGTTTTCCCCTGAGCTTAGCAGCAGGATCTGAACCTATGAAACAAATCTGTATTTTATTTTGTGTTTCTTAATTGCCATAGGCCTGTGTGTCTGAAGAAGTTTGTGAGAGGTTCTCCCCTGTTCGGTTCTTCTTGCTCACTTTCGCTTTGCTGCTGTCTCCCATATTTGGTTATTTCTGTTGGGTTTGATCAGTGGGGGGAGGTTTTCTGTGGCTTGTGGTGCTGTTCTGTGCATGTCACACTCAGCATTGCAATCTCATCAGACCCAGTCACTGATGGGATCCTACTCAGAGGTGCTTGGAAGAGGCCCGTGCTGGAGCTGCTTTTTCTGTGATGTGGTGTGTTTTATGCCTTAGGCACTCCTTTGTGCCTCCAGCCCTAGCAATCAAACTGCCTTGTTTCAGAAAAAACCCCACGAATTCTTGGCTTTTCTGTTGGGTACAACACTGTAGTTGGATCTTTGCTAATATTCCATGAACTATTTAAACCAGTCTATACCTGCTCTGCCAGCTGATGATGTACATTTAATCTGTGACAGCTCTGCAGTCATTTGATGTTTTCTATCCACTCTTTATGGTTCAGCCTTTTTTTTTTAAATTTCATAACTCTCTGCCAACCACAACACAGTGAACACAGATTTCTGCTAGCTCCTTCCAATTCCAGATGCTCTAATGGAGACATCAAATGATTTCAGGCAGCACATACTTGTAAAGAGTAAAAAATCTGGTTAACAAAGTAAACTTAACACTGCCTTATTTATTTAAGAATATTTTTAAATTATTTCTACTTTTTGCTTTTATAGGGTTGTTTTTGAAAAAGAAAATATTTATTTTATTTATAATTTATTTTTTGTCTTTTTAGTGAGTACAGCTCCACAACAAAAGCCTGTAAGTATTGTTATATAATACAATTTAACCACCTTATTTTCTATGTTTCTCTAGGTATTATTAGACTGTTAGTAGCCTGGACCCTTTTTAAAAGCTTCCTTTGAATAACGCTTTTATCTTTCAAAGAACATTTTTCTTTTCATGTTTCTGGCCTTACCAGTTTTAAGCACAGCATTTCTGTGATGTAAATTCTCACAGACATAAAGTTCTATAGCTATGTCAAGCTAAGTTAAGCATTGCCATTTTCTTCTCCTGAGGAATAATCCATTTGTTCAAATCCTGGCAAAAATGGGTGAATGCACTAAATATTGTGCATTGCAGATACCTTAAAGGCATAAAGGCCTTAATCATCAAGGCCTTAAATGAGAGGCAATTTTATGAGGTTTGAAAGATCTCTTTACCATATACATATAGGAAATAACCAATGGTAATACAGCTGTTCAGAAATACCTGTGGTCAAACCTGCTTTCTGTGTGTACAGAACATGTATAATTTCAGTGGGCATACAACATGGATGAAAATCATCAGGGCTGTGAAATTTAATGTCTTATTTAGACTATCCCACAGCTTTTTATGAAGGTAACAGGATTAACAGATAAACCTTTGAGGAAATGTTTTTCTCTGTTCCTTGTACTGTATTTTTTAATTATATGAGGATTTCTTATTATGGTATCTCAACAATGAAAATTGGATAGACCACATTTATCAGACAGTAAAAATAGAAGTCACAATTCAGTTAAAATGGAAGTGTTTCAGTCCAAGCTTTATGTTCATTTTTCATTTAATTGTTGTTGTACCTGTATTTTTCAGTCATTATGTTATATAAAATGAGAAACTTCATAATGGCCTTCTGCTGTTTGTAATTCATATGTTTTGGGACAGAAGGTAATAATAAAAATGCTTTCCTTTCACAAGAAAATAGCTGAACAACAGAGGTTTTATTTAAAATTACTATTTTCAGTCTCTTTAGTTTTCTCATGTCTTTTTTCCCAGAATATTTTGCTGGTTATTACCTGCATTGTACAGAGAGAGAAATCAGGTATTAAATTTATATGCAAACAACTAATATGATACCTGATTATTTTCCACATATAGTGCCGTCTGTTAATGTGGATTGAAGGTGAAGATTATTGTGCTTACTCAAGGTTATAGCATCACAGGAATTTTATTATGGCATCTTAGATGTATAGATGTGTTTTGCTCTTTTATCTAATAATGACCATGTAAAAATATGATTAACTGTGTAAATTTTTGGTGGATTTTTGCCTATATAATCCTATATCATTCTTGATATGAAGTAAATTGGAAAAATTTAGTATAATTACTAAATTAGTTGCCATCTAGTATTTTCAAAAAAATGGTAATCAAACTGTAAATGAGTTTGATGTGAGATACCTTGAAAATAATCAATTACTTTTTTTTTCCTTTGCTATTAATATTTCAGGTTGGAAAAATATCGAAAAACAAAAAGAAAAAACTGAAGAAAAAACAGAAGAGGCAAGCTGAGCTGCTGGAAAAACGCCTGCAGGAAATAGAAGAACTAGAGCGGGAAGCTGAAAGGAAAAAAATAGAAGAAAATGTAACCTCAGCTGTACCATCAAATGAACAAGAAGATGAGTACCACCCAGAGGTGAAACTAAAAACAGCTGATATAGAAGAGGTAGTAGATGAAGAACCTGGAAATGATGATGGTTAGTATTCCTTGTTTTTATTGACCCTGAGTTTACTGTTTCAGAGGGGAAGGTAATTGTGCAGTGTTCCGTCTGGTGCAGTGAACAAAATCTCCAAACTGTTCTAGATCATTAAGTTAATTTTCTCCTGTAGGTAAAATTGTAGCTACAAAACCTAAAAAGGTAAAAGTAAAATCAAACCTACTACAGAAGTGAAGAAAACCATCAATAGCAGTCTGTAGCTATAAACAACTCAAAAAAGCATGTAGAAAATTCAACAGAGTGGTCATCATGCTACATTAAGTGGAATAACTGAGTATCCTGGTGAAGTAGAAGAACAGTAAGATGCATTTTTTTTTAATGTTATGGTGGTAGTTGGAGTCATCATTGCTTTCCCCTTTTCTTCTTACAGTGTTTGTTGTAATGATCTATGAGGTAACAAAGATTGCAACTTCTTCACTGAAATTCTTGATGTCTTGCTAAAATTCCCGTTTGCTCCTGGTGACTTGGACTATAATCATTACGGTCCAGCTACATTCTGGCTTCCCTGAGTTTCTTCTCAGCTCTTCAGTCCTGATAAAGATGTAACTACTGAGACTGTAGTTCCTTTTGGTTTGTTTTTGTTCTGCTTTTACTGATAATTTTCCTACTTCTGTGATGATTCCCTCTTGACACAGATTGAATTGTAGATTTTTAAAAACTTGCTTTCAAGGCTTCCTTTATCTCCCCTTCACAACATTGTTCTCTTCTGGATTGTTCCCTCCTGAACCACTTGCCATTGTTCGTTTTTCCAACAGCCTTACTAGTCCTTTCTTTTGCCTTTAATTTAGATTTTAAGGTTTGCATATTTCAGTGATATTCAGTGTTTCCTTGTGCGATATGTCAGAAGTCAAGTAGTTACTGAAGAATTAAAAATGACGAATGCCTAATTTCAGTCTGGTTTATTGATGTAAGATGTAATGTATTGCTTGCTGAAATTTTTCAGGTGAAGCAGAAGATCAGGATGAAAAAGAAGACACAGAGAAGGAAAACACTGAAAAAGATGATGATGTTGAGCAGGAACTAGTCAACACTGACTCTACAGACCCTAAGTGGATAGAATCCCCCAAAACAAATGGCCACATTGTGAATGGCCCATTCCTATTGGAGCAACAGATAGAAGATGAAGATGAGGATGAGGAAGAATGTCCAAATCCAGAGGAGTATAATCTTGATGATCCAAATGCAAAAAGTGATTACTCTTATAGCAGCTCCTATGAACAGTTTAATGGTGAATTGCCAAATGGACGTCATAAAATTCCAGAGTCTCAATTCTCTGAATTTTCAGCGTCAGTGTTCTCTGGGGCTCTGGAGTCTGTAGCTTGTGGTTCTGCTGTTTCAGAAGGATCAACTGTAACTGAAAGAGAGGAGAGCAGCCCATCTCATGACAGGAGCAGAACGGTTTCAGCTTCCAGCACTGGGGATTTGCCAAAAAGTGAGTGTTCCTCTTAATGACTTTTGTCTGGTAGCATGGGTGTGTATTGTACTAAACAAAAGTGGCAGGTAAATGGAATATAAAGGCAGTGGTTAGGTTAAGAAAAGATTGTTTAAGTAAACTGGATGGTTTTTCTTGCAGAACTGTGATTTATGGGTAATTTTCCACTCTAGAACTTGCTTTTAATGGATATTAGATAAATAAATTGTCGTAGAGTAAATGTTTGCATTGACAAGTCAGTCTACACACGAAAGAGAAAAGGAAATCTACAGTTGCAAGTAAACATCAATCCTGTAGTTTAAAGGTAGAAGATGAGCATGAGATCATGTAACCTGATGTCCTTTGATAACAAGTCAGTAATATACCATCTGTTAGGCCCAGTAACCTTTATTGTTGGCTTAAAACGTATTTTTCGAAGAGAAAAATACCTACTCTTAAATGGAAAAATGAAATTATAATCTAGTGTGATTGACATGTGTTCCACTGCTTGGTTCTTTGAATTGTTTTAGAAGAATTGTAGCAAGTTTGAACTTGCCTGGCTGCAGCTTCTATCTGTTACTTCTTGTCACATCTTTTCCCAGTCATACTGAAATATTCTATAATATGCTGTCTTTTCATTCATTAATTGTTCTTTCTGTGTCAAACAGTTCCTGTCTTAACCTTTTATTAAAACTCAACAGGGCATGTTGCCAACCCTCATCTCATTATGGCGTTTCTATATTCAGCATGGTTTTGGACATTTAAATTGTGGCCGTCAATCCAGAACTTTTGCCTGCAAATCCTGTTTGCCTGTAAATCCTGTTTACCTGTAAATCCATTTGAGGACATTGAAGGTGAAATCTTGGTGTCATTGCAAAGTGCTGGATTTTTGCCATTGAATTAAATAAGTAGCTTCAGAGTATTACACATAGGTCTTATTTATAGTGCCAGTGGTTAAATGATAAATATATGGGTTTCAACTTAAATAAAGAAAATACTGAGAGACTAGATCTGTGAGTGGATAGAAGAAAATGAGAGTTTAGGGAGAGGATCACCAAGCCTGCCATCAACACTGTTGCAGATGAAGTTACTAAATTTAAATAGAGCTGCATTGAAAAATGCAGTCAAGTGTATTTCTTGGTTTAAGACTTCAGAAGAGCAATTCACACAGTTTGGTACAAGGTCTGACAGGTAAGGTAAGAAATATTGAATAAAATACAGCTCAGGAGACCTTCATTTCTGGAAGATCCAGGCAAATAAGATTTCTAGTCCATCTCCTTATACTCTGAAGTCCCTGAAGCAATATAGAGGAGGTTCCTAGATGCCTGGTAGTTTCTTCTTTTGTTCTGCCAGCTGTATATAGGCAGAAAGACTCCACTGCTGTTTGCCTGGGGTGGTGTGTAAAATCCTCATGTCTTCAGAGATTAAAGCCAGTTTTGTCCTCATGGAAACAGCTTATCTCCATAGCTGGAGAAACAAACCTACTTTATTCCTCCTTGATGTTCACACACCTTTCTTGTAAAGAAAGACAGACAGTAAATTCAGGGATAGTTCACTTTTTTTGAAGAAAGAGGAAAAGCTGAATGTTACAGATGTTAATGGCATCAATAATAACATTGACTATAATAGTAATAAAGCAGATGAAGGTATTTAGAAAGAAGAAGCATGCAGGAGTTAGAGGCTATGTACTATTTTTAAATGGTGCTACATAATTTTTCACCATCTCTTTATTGTCCTTTTCTTCTACTGAAGTAGACTTATTTTTTCCCCTTTCTCTAGGCATTGCTATGCATTGTTAAGTGACATGGTCTCGTCTCATTTTTTTGGGGTACTTGCCTTATTCGGTGCACAAACCAATTTGTGTTCAGTGGATGAGCAGTTTTTATCTTTTTCAAGTTTTCACTACGTGACCAAATGCCCTGAAGATAGATCTGTAATTTCCTCACGACTCTCCTCCTCCTCTTTCCAGTATTTGAATGTTTGCTAAGTACATTGTCATGCTGAGACTGTGAGAATTAAGGTGATACTTCTTAGTTTCTTTGGAACTAGGACACAGAAGTGCTCACTAATTTTGTGCACAGGTTAAGCTTCTTTGGATGCTTTTTTGTGAGTACTTTCTAAAAAATACACTTGTTCTGACGTCACTTTCAGTTGTAAATGATCTGTGTTTATCAAATACAGAATCCAAGAATTCATCATTCAGAAGAGACGAGACTTAAGCATCATAAGTTTTAGAATAACACAAAAGTATAGGTACTTCCCTGTTACCTGCTCCGGTCCCTCTCTTGGAAAAAGGTTGAAGAAAGCTGTTGCCTAATGCCGTATTCAGATGTCTTAGTCATGAGGCTTTTTTTTCCCCCCTTCATTCCAGTTTATTTACTGCAGTCCTTCAACAAGACATGTGGGAAGGATTTATCTAGCACTGTCTTTTTTTTATTTTTTTTTGCAAAGACTACTGAACTGGGAAAGGTCCTGTTATTTCTTCAGTAATGCATGTGACTGTGTTAAAAAATTACACTGTACTATGCAGCATGCTCTTAAGGGATCTTTTTGGATCTGGTACTGCTTTCTTATCTTACCTTCAATTTCCGATTTAGACCATGTAGATTAGGGGCAAGGAAACACAGACCTGTCCTGTGCTGCGCTGTGATTTGTGATATCTGGTTCTGTCTTCTGCCTTCAAGTCATCTGCTTTCTTTCCAGGGCAGTTTAGGAACTAGCAGGTGGAACGTCAAAACAGAGAAAAGCAGCACAGCAGCTCCACCGGTCTGTGTTAAGGTTTCAGTGTCCCAAGAACCTCTAAAGATTGCAAGATCAATTAGATTAAAGTTCTGCTTTTTTAGTCTGGATCATAGTTGATGCAAATAGGACCTTCAGAGAACTTTGAATGCTGAATTATTTGTGAAAAGGATGACAGCCCTCCTAGGCTCTCAAATTAGCCAGGTTTCAGTGAGTCTTTTACCTCTTGGGATAGGTTTACAAAAAAGAAAGGAAAAATCCAGCCAGATTTTATTTACTGTAGCCAGGCATGGAGTGCAGGATTTATTTTCTCAACCAAACTGTTCCAAGAACGTATCTCTCATGTGTGTAGTGGGTGAGTTCTTGGAGTCTGAGTTTTAACATTTTCTGTCTGAGTCTGTTCTGGGAAACATATACACCGGTTTTGCTTAGAAGCTCCTCTGGATATTGTAGTTACAGTCGTTTGGCAGCTAAAAAGTTTGCACTTTTACCGGGGTAAGAAATCCTATTTATGTTGCTTTAATTTCTTGTAACATTCAGCAGATTATTTTGATGTCTTCAGTGTATGACAACGCTGAATGAAGTGTCAAGGCAAAACTGCTTAGAGATAATGAATAGTAGGCTTAACATACTAACTATTCTGCATTTTGCTTGTGTTAGCAAAAACTCGTGCTGCTGACTTACTGGTGAATCCACTGGACCCAAGAAATGCAGATAAAATTAGAGTTAAAATTGCTGACCTGGGGAATGCCTGCTGGGTGGTGAGTTTAACTACATCATTTTAACTGTTCACTATTTAGAACAGGTCTTTTTATTGTCCTTTTTTTTTTTTCCATTAATGTGGTTCTTTCTGTTTTAGCATAAACACTTCACAGAAGACATCCAGACAAGACAGTACAGATCCATAGAGGTTTTAATAGGAGCAGGTTACAGTACACCTGCTGATATCTGGAGTACAGCATGTATGGTAAGAACAATGCAATATGTATTTTACAAGAGTAAAGCTCCTAAAAACAGTTGTTTATTTAGTGAGGAAACCTCATGGGGATGGTTTTGACATTTTGACACAAATACATTATCATAAATTGTGTTGTATCAGATAGCTGCTGCTGATTTCTTCCCTTTCTTTGAATTTCTCAAGCCTTCTTAATCAAAAGGAAATATTTTGGAGAGCACATCTAATTTTCATGTGATGCATTTTAAACTTGTCAGAAACATGCAAGTTTAGAGAGGAAATATATTCTATTTTGAATGACAAAATGTAACTGAAAAAGTAAAACTGCTTGTTTCATTCCAGTCTTAGAATCTGTGCTGCTGTTAGCTGCGATTACATTCCTTTTTCTTTTGTAAAGTCGCAAAACAGTGAAATACTTTAAATTGGTGTCAAGTGCAGTGAAAACATGCATCGCATTAGGCTTGGTTCTAAACTTTGAAGTGAAGGAATTCACTTTATTGGTGTAAAATATGTGGTAACATTCTGTAGAATTAGTTTTAACACAGAACTGAAATTTCAGCTTTTTAAGAGTCTTTAGAGAACAGAAAAAGTGAAAACTTAATCATACAGCTTTCTCAAAGGCTCTAATATCTCCTTGAGGATAAACAAGCTGCATGCATCTTCTCATTAAAGATAGTATGTATTTCCAAAAAACAAATTTAGAAATATCTTGCTGATTTTAAAAGTGAAAACTTAATCAAACTTTATATTTTACAAATACATGTCTGATAAGAGTAAGTGTGTGAGGGGGAGGAGGAGGAGAAGGCTCAAACACTAGACACAGTTTGCAGGCGTGGGTGATTTACACAGCTCGGAGGGAGAGGAGGAGGAGGATTGAAAGGAACATGAAATCCTACAGATAAGTTCAGCAGGCCATGTGTTGGAAGTAACTAACCCATAAGTGAAATTAAAATATATTTTCTCTGGAGTTTAGTACTAGCTTTTCCTTTAGTACACAGGAAACCCATCCATTTCCAAATTTACTCTTCTGTTTGGGGACAAAATGGAGAATTTTTCCTATTACATTGAAAACAAAGCATATAAAATATTCCACAGTTTGTTCGTTAATTCTTTTAATTATTCTTCTCTTAACTAACTACAAAATCATTATAGAGACTTTGTTCTGTTACCTAGTATTTTGTACTCAGTTGAACTTGATAACTTTTTATTTTATTGAACACCCTGTATTCATCTTTAAGTTGTAGCTATGGCTGCTGATTTTATAGTCTTTTAGTCTTGTAGCTAAAGGCACAAAAAACAGGCTGAAGTCTATATAGAATTGTGTTTAAAGATAGTGGGGTACTAAATAGCAATATCACACCTAAGGAATATAATATTCTTGACATACTTGAGATCACCCAACGTTTTACAACTTCTCCTCCGTGTTACTGCTTTCTTCAAACTCAGGGAAAAAAAAAAGCCTAAAGCATGACTGCCACTGGAGGTATCTTAATTCAGATTCACAATTATGTATGAAATTCCAATATTTTAATAAGAAAAATGTGTTTCTATCTTTTTTGTTATGTAAACTTTAGAGATAGTAAAGCATTTGAGGCTGAAGTGCTGTAATTCTGTCTTCTGTCACAGTCTTTAGTTTTTGTCCTTAATAAATGTGGTAGAAATTTTATAACATTACGGCACTGACATACAGTTGTTGAATTCAGCTGTCATCATGGTATAGTTGTGTAAAAAATAGAGAGCAGCCTCTTAAGCTCATAGAAAAAATTCATCGTTTGAAAACGCCCAGAATCTGCCTGCATTGCTGTGTGGCTGAGAAAATGGGTCAGAGCACTGTGGATGCTGATCCTGTATCAGATGGAAAACAGCTCTGAGGTAGGGATTGCCTTGAAGACCTTAATATTGTTGGAATCCCAGGATCAGAAAGTTTTCAAGTCTGAAGTTTAGATACAGAAGTAGTTATAGAATAAAGTAAAAAGTTTAAAATGTAGTAACATAGAACGGTATGTTAGTACATGATTGGATAAAAAAGTCCGCACTGCAACAGAGATGTAACACAAATTTGATTGATTATTGGTGGAGAAATCAAAACAATGTATGTGGTGTTAGTTTATTGGACAATTAACCTTTAAAAGACCTTGTAACCTACAGTCTTGTGACCATTTTTGAACATGGCTGACCTCTGCAGACCTCTGTGAAGCCATTCCTATGCCTTCAAGATAAAGAAACAATAAATCAACTTGAAAACCATAAAAAGTGGTCCTGTCTCATCCCAAACATCCCGAGAAATACCTCTTTCTGCAGAGGACTTGTGAAGAGATTAACAGCCAGGAAAACATTCCTGATGTGGAACTGCAAACTCCCAAATAACTGTCTTTGGAAATTATGATGTGAATCTCTCCACTCCCTAAAGCAGTCAGGAACTGTGGAGTGCTAAAGTGTTTTAATGCCTCTACAGCCCCACCTGCTTTCTCAAGTTTAGTTTCCTTGTACCTAGATTTGGTTCAGAAAATGCCTTTCTAGGTTATCTTGCTCTTGTTTCATATTTAATTCACTCTGTTCCATGTTTACTGTGTTTTCAAAGGGATTGTTTGCTGGAGCAGGTGGTGTTTATTTCCAGCCAAAATACAGCTCATATACCTTATTAGCCTTGTTGTCCAGGACTCTCAAAGGAGAGCAGAGATGACTGTGCTTGTACAAGTCCTGAGTCATTAAGGGCATTTTTGGAAGCAGTACTGTGCAAAATGAGTAATCCAGCAGTATTTCTATTACTTTTTCCTTGGCAAGTTTCCATCCCTCCATACTTTACCTAATGTGACCGCACCAAGCACACATGAATACTGCTTAAATTGCAAAAAAGAAGATTTTCTCCATGTATTTTGTATCCACTGCTGTGTCAGATATTCTAGCTAACATCTCCATTGAAAAAATGGCAATAAAAAAGGCCTTTTCTTGGAACTTAGTGTCCATAGGGCTTCTGTGTCAGAGATTTGTGTGTCTGTAAAACACACCAATCTTGATGTCCTGGATTTTATATGTCCTGGATTATATGAGGGATGACTCAGAATGCTTGGTACCAGGATTCACCTGGGGTCTTGGTCTTGTGCTTTATAGATCTCCATTTGAGCCTAAGGTTTTCACTGCCTTTTGCTTGCTAATGAAATAAATTTACTCACTGAGGATAGCACTGACCATGAGTAGCCCAGCTACTGGTCCTTGTATTGGCTTGTTTTTATGGCATAAAATGTGGTGAGCACAGAAGGTTGTGTTTTATCTCAGCAGCAGCAGAGAGTCTTTTTTCATCATACCATTTGCATGTCCATTTTACACAGTCTTTAATAATAAGGATGAAGATGAGGTTTTTAAACAAGGCTTCTGATAAACAGACCCTGAGCATGCAAAGCATCTGTGTTCCTGTGTGCACAGCAACTTCCAGAATATTCCCTTATGAATCTTCTGGGACATGGTATGTTGTGTCTGCATGGAGAGCATTCCATAGCTGGGCTCAGTTTGAGATGGCTTTGTTTAGCCAGGAACTTGATGGTTTTGATGCAGCTTCTAGGAGAGAATAGTCCTGTTTTATTTTGGCTTTAGTATGGGACTGGCCAGTTTCTGATCAGATTACTTGTGCTGGGAGTGTACAGAACCAGAGCCACGTAAGGGCTCTACCCAAACAGCAAAAGAGGGCAAATAACTCAGTGCTAATAATCTTGTAGTGCTGTCTCTTTGGTGTTATGTCAGTGAATCAGTAGCATTGCAAGCCAGCAGCCTGTGAGCTGAACCTTCTAATTTTAGACAGTTTGACATGGCCCAGTTGTTGTGCCCCAAACTTCATTGGATCAGTTTGAAGGATGAATGTGAATACCCTCAGACCACTCCTCTGCTCAGGTGATCTGAGTTGCAGAGTCTCTTAAGAAAAAACAAATAAAGGAAGGGAAGAAAGAGCATGATACATATTTTTGGAGGCTTATCAGTGCATGGATGAAGTGCTGTGAAGCCAGTGAAAGAGGTTAGATGTCAGTGGGCTTTTCCAGAACACAGTGGAGTTTGCTTGTTCAGTGCTTGGCAAAGAATGCCCCAAAGGGTAACTTAACTTTTTTTCCTAAACTTTGGTGACCTCAGTCTGAATGATTGTTGCTGTCATTTGCTGAACATTCATAAGTTTGGTTAGGGAAATTGTACAGTGCTCTTTTATTTTAACAATGTGGCCTGTTTAAGTGGAATACTCAGGTACTCTCATGGAAAGCTAGATACTGGGAATCTCTCCACATTTACTAAATTCTAGAAGATGTTCCCTTCCTGTACTAAGCCCTAATTTAATTCTGCCAACAGGGAGGTGCATCTCTTATTTTCACCCAAAAAAGGGAAATAGATTTGGAGCCAGCAGTATCTTTGACAGGATTGAAAACACTCTTGATGATGCAATTGTATCAGTTTGAAATTCCACATTCACAGTATTGAGCAGGTTGCTTTCTTTAGAGCAGAAACTGAACAGATACCGAGTGATTTAGCATTTCCTAAATCCCAGAAAACACAGAACACAGTACTCCACTGCTGCTGCCAAGAAATCCTGGCAAGATAAGGGAGTTAGTACTGGCAGACGGCATCCCTTTTTATTGCTTCTGGAAATGACTGCAAGCACCACGATTCCACTGCTTTTCCTTGTTCCTCTCTCCTTGGGTTGGAGACAGGAAAAGCACCTGAAGTGGTGAATCTTATAATCTGACTTTTGTTCATTACCTTTTGTTTTAGCTGCGGGGAAGAGGTGACTGTGTCATAGGCTGGGACATAAACGAGGCTTTTAAAATTTTTAACACTTTTCTGAAGTGTCTTTTGTGGAGAATTGTGATTCCTGTAATATCTTCTCTTTGTAATAAGACCTAGTAAACAGATGACATCTGTAGATCAGCAGGAAGTCAGAGAAGGTGAAAATTGCACTTGGTATTTTATCTACCCAAAGAGAATACAGATGATGAAAGAAAACACTACCAGGTGTGAGGGAAAGGGGACAGGCAAAGAGCTTTCAAAACAAGGGACATGCTATGACAAGGCAGGCAAGTTTACAGCAGTGGGGTTTATTCATGGGCATTTCTGTGCGTGTGAGAGAACTCAGAGGAACAGAATGGAGAATGAACAAGATACCATAAGTTATGATGTTCAAATTAAACCTACATGTAAGTGCTTGCAGGTAAGTTGCAGGCTTGTGCCTCCAATTTCCTTCTTTGTATGATGTTCTCTAATGTGGAGTGGAGAGGTAACTGTCCTTAACTACTCTACCACTGTTGTAAGCAGGGAAAAAATGATCATGTCTCCATGGGATCATGAGTATCATCATGTTAGTATGTGTGAGTGGCACATACCAGAGGTGTGATGACAAGCCTCAGTCTGCACAGAAGCAGTATTTTGAGAAAAAATGGAAAATGAAAAATGCGATTTCGGGGGGAGAAAAAGCTGAAGTTGCTATGCACGTATTTTTCAGTAGGCAGATACAGTACAGAATGCTGTTATTACTCGCTGTACACCCTTTTTGAAGATGGTGGGTGGACAACTTGAAACACTCAACAGAAAATGATTTCCCAGAGGAGCTGACTTTCCAAAGCAACCTCTCAGTATGTGCATGATTGTAAGATCGGAGTACAGCAAATAAAAGAACTCTGTTTCCTTTCCAAGCATCCCATGCAAGTCTCTGTTTTGTATATTTGGCCTTCCTTACCAAGCACTAACCATGCAAAATGCCTTTCACATTCTTCCCATTGCCTGGCTCTTCAGAGGGAGATGCCATGGGAGAACCAACTGTCAGCTGGTATGTGTATCTCTCATCTTCTTTCCATGGTCCCACTGACCTGTGGAACAGTGTTCTTAAAACCAAGCCTGTTTTTAAAGCAGTTACAGTCTTCTCATTCACATCTCTTCATTTCAGCTGAGGCGGAGAAGCTCTGGCCAAGAGCTGCATCTCCTCTGTCAAAATAATAATTGTGGCCTATAGCTTGTTGCTCTTTTTCAGCTGGGGCTTCAGTTCAGGGAGGCTGATGGAGTCCAAGTGAATGTTCTTCCAGTCCTGTCCCAGACAGCTTTTCCTAGGCGTGCATCCATTTTTCAATCACCAGATTGAGTACACAGCTGTCACACAGTGAAAATGTAGCTATTTCCAATTGTGTGGTTAGATATGGGTCCATTATATACAATAGTGATGCCACCAGTTCTGGACTGTGGTAGGTTCACATACAACTGTGTGGTAGGAAAGAAATAGAGCCTCTTCAGAGCCTATGAAACAGCAGTGTAACCATTTATATGAAAGATTCACCATCTGCAGATGGAGAAAAGACTGGTTTTCTGTGAGAACCTTAGGAAAGGGGTAAGTAGAAACTGCCAGAACAGTCACTAAGAATGGATGGTTGCCTTGGGCTTCTGTGCCATATGTTGAGTGTGCTGCATCTAATTTTTTATCTCCGTATAATAAATGAAATGCTGACTTCTCTTGAGGTAAATGTCAATATTAAGTAAAAAAATCGTGGTATTTTAAAGTTGGAGTTTCTGTCAAGAAACTAGTTTTTAGAAATTATTACTTTCAAAGGGGAAGTAAGTTAATATGGTTAGTCTGTATTTGTAGCATCATGGAAATGATAGACAAATTTATGTTTAAAGGGATCTCTGATATCTGCCTCCTTCCTGAACAAGGGTTTTTGTCAAAGGTAGATGAGGTCACTCAGAGCCTTGTCCAGTTGAGGGGGTATATACCTTAGGATGTACCTGTAAGGATGGCATTTCCACAGCCTTTCTGAGCAGCCTGTCCCAGAACTCAGGCAGTCTCACCACAGAGTTTCTTTTCCTCATGTTGGATTGGAATTTCCCATCTTGCAGCCTGTGTCTGCTCTCTGTTGTCCTTTCACTGGGTAGAGTGTATCTTGTTCTTTTCCACTATTGCCTTCAGGCAGTGGAGTGCAGCAATTAAATCCCTTCTCCCACCTGGGCAAACCCAGCCCCACCAGCCTCCCCTCCTGCATCCTCTGCTTGAGGCCAGCTCTCCCCTGGCCTTTCTCCACTTCTGCAGGGTCTCTCTCATACTGGTGGCCCCAGACTGGTCACAGCTGGGCAGACCAGACCTGTGGTCACTGTGCTGCCCTTGGGGTCTCAGTCTCCTCGTGTCATCAGTGTCCATGATCTCCCTTATGGGGACTGGGGAGTTTTATGTGCCTACAGCTGGGTGTAAAGTGTGGGTAAGTAGTGAGAATGCCCAGAAAGTCCAGAGCAGGTTCCACAGCCAGAGCTGTGCCTCTCAGTATGCAGCAGCAGACAGCTGCTCTTCTGGCAGCACCCACTTGGTAACAGCACGGGCTTTCCAGTGCACCACACCTTTGGACAGTGGTTTAAGGAGCAGAAGAACTCTGACTGATACAATCCAGAGATGCCATTGTCCTTCTTACAGCTATTTATGTATTTATTAATGTATCTCTAATGCTGATTCTTTATGATAAAAACCTAGGTCTGGGTTTTATTCTTTTTTATACGAGGACAAATTCTTTTCATTTATCTTGCACTGTGTAGCCAGTCTGTCCTGAAAATAGCTGAGAATATACTACCAGGGTGCCACACATGAACCTGTGAGACATGGTCCTCCATGGATGCTAAGAACCATCATTACAAATACTTACCACAGCACCTGCCTCTGGGCTGTCCTTGTGTGCGTCTTAGTCAGAAGTTTTTTTGTTCTTAGAGTCCTTTAGGGAGAGTCAGAAAATCAAATGTGTGAAGTGCTGCAGCCCCAGCCCATCCTGGGCATGGAGTCAGAGCTATACAAAAAGGAAAAGAGAAGCATTGTCATCATTTTGAAAAGCTTTAGTTCTTGTTCAGTGAGAGGGTGGTATAAATATCCCAAATGTGAGAGCTTTCAGCTCTTGCGATACACAAACTGATCTCAAATTCAGAGTATCACAGCAGTGTGCTTACCTCTTGTGCTTCTCTATAAACAGTTTTCACAGTTCTTCAGTTTAATCTTTTTTAGTCCCATGCAGACATATCGAGCTGTTAATACTTCGTTTTTGGGACAGAAACTGCATTCTTGTGTAGTCTACCTTTGTGTGGCTAAATTCAACTACATTTCTATTCTTCTCCAGGGATCTGTGTTTAATAGCAGTGAGTTTCTCCATGTCCTCTGGAATCAGCCCCATGGGTGTGTGCTCTCCTGGGAAAGCTGGTCCAGCTCTTCCTATGGATAAATATATTCCCACAAGATACAGAAAGGACACTTAGATCTTCTGTCTCATCTCAGGAGAATAACAGTGTTCTCTGTGTTGTGTTTAGAGAGCTCTCCCAGTGATCACTTCTGGCTGCTCTTAACATTTATTTCAATTTAGAAACCTGGTATTTTTTGAAGTCCTTCAGATTTTTTTCAGCTGTAAAATGAAAACTGTCCATCTTGAGCTAAGAGTAGAATAAGAAAAGTAGTGAATGACTGTTTATTAGTGGTAGTAACTTTAGAAGTTAAAGGCCCATTCATAGGATCAGCAGAAATATCAACAAGGGGTGTTCTTGTTTTCTTGGCTGCTATGTGTGATTGTAGTGAATTATGTTGGCTGTAGCCCACTTGGATGACACTGTAGTTCACAGCTTGAAGGAGCCAAGTGCTCATAAAATGGCTAAATTTACAGGTGATTTAACAGCTCCAGATTATAAATGGGAACAGAGAAGTGCCTATTTTCAGGAGACAAGTGTTTTGTAGTAAATGTTCTAATGGAGTGAAATCCAATCCTAGAATTGTGCCAGGAAGCCCTGCCTCACTTTTGGAATGCTTTTCTGGATCAGATGTTTTCCCATTCCTTGGACATGGAAAATAGTTTGATGTTTAAACCACCTGGAAAGAATTAGATTCCTGTGGCTGCTTGGGCAATTGGTGAGCCAGAGCTGAAGGAGAACAGTTTAACAAATTAGGCCAGATGAATCCATGTCTGGACACAAGTAGGGGCTCTCATAGTTGCCTCAGTGCTTTGCAGCTTTTCATATTCATTACATCCATAAAGGGAAAGTCCATTTTGCCCTCACCTAACACATGGTTATGATCTCATGGAAGCATTACCTGTCTTGAGGGGATCGGATGTCCCAGTGTCTGTTCTGGATTCCCCATCAGTGTCAGTCTCACCATTTACCCCCATCATTGAAGTATTTAAAAAAAACTCTTTCAGATTTAGAGTCATCAAAGAAGCTTACCCTGTTGGCTACTTTCAAGTGGTTAATTGTAGTCATAAATGGATTTTATTTGTGATTCAGGCTTTTTGAGTTCAGCCTCCATCATGCAGTCTGACAGATAGATAGCCTTCAGATACATGTGTAGCTCTTAGTACATACTTAGAAGTACCTGACATGCGTTTAGAAGTACTTGACACAATCACCAGACTACACCCGAGTCTGTAAGGCCGTGTTTAACAGCAGCTCAGTGCTTCCTCGGCAGCCTGGGGCTGCTCTGAGCGCGGCAGCACGGCCCGCCAGGGGCTGCAGGGAGGGGCTGCACGGCAGCCCTGGCAGATTGCCTTCCTTCATCCCAGCTGGATGGGCAGCAGCGCCTGCGGGGTGGGCACCCCGCTGTCTCCTCCAGCCCCAGGCCCGCGCAGGGCTGGACTCGGGGCTCTCTCCAGAGCCTGGGTTTGTGCTGCCGCTGCACTGCAGGAATGATGTCTCCAGGTAAGTGGCCTCTCCTCAGTCTTAGATCCAGTCGAAGGCCTCAGGCTCTGAATGGGAATTCCCTCTCGCTTCTGAGATAGCTGCGATGTTTTGCTGACACTCTACGATCAAAAGCTTTAATTCTGAAATACCCACGACTCTGTCTGTTACGTTGTAGGCATTTGAGCTAGCGACTGGAGATTACTTGTTTGAACCACACTCTGGTGAAGACTATTCCAGGGATGAAGGTATGACTCTTTTGAGATATTGTCAAAACTTCTTCATATTTTCATATTCCTTCTCTTAAATTTCCAGTGAGCTTACAGTGGGGTTTAAGTTCTGTATTTGAGTAGAATGTTCATACACATTGTTTTCAGAATATAAATATGATTTTTTTTCTTTTTAGTTTTAAGTTCCACCACTAGCAGTGGGTGGGCAAAAACTCCCTTCTGCAGATATTCATCTACTTAACAACTGCCTGAAGGAATTAAACTGCCCTTCTTGTAAGATTGCATATGTGTGGAAACCTGATTGAAAATAACAGCATTTTCGTTTAGAAAAGAAACGACAAATTTCAACTTTATTCTGTTATTCTCTTTACAAGAGTGACGCTGGAATAATGTTTACATTGTGTATTTTTATTTGAATTAGGCAATTACTAATTTTTTTTTTTTTTTAAATCAGAGTTAACTCCTGCTTCCATCTGTATACCTGTCCATTTTCATGCTTGTTTGCTTGTAAATGCTCTTTGCAGTGGTAATATGGGCATCATTCATTGTTCCTAAATGCTACTAATGATGCCAGAGCTCTGCTGTTCCTGGAAACCTCTGCATGGATTTGCTGCAAACATTGTTGATTTGAAACTATTTCTGATTTTTTACTAATTCCAGTTTCTTTCCTCTTCTTTTTTATCCCATCCTTTCCCTGCCCCTTCCACTCCCGTATCCTTTTTTCTCTCCCTCATAGACCACATAGCACACATCATAGAGCTGCTAGGCAATATCCCAAGGCACTTTGCTCTATCTGGAAAATATTCTCGGGAATTCTTCAATCGCAGAGGTAGTACCTCTTCTTTTTGAAAGGTGCCGTGATGCAGACAGAAGTGGAATTGCTGTTGCTGGTTGTATCATGTCCCAGCAAGAAGAATTTCCTGAAATCACACAACAGAATTGTCATTTTGAAAAGCAAAATTCCCAGGAATCTCTGAATTTTTTTTTTTTTACCCAAATGTTCTGAAAAATAACTATTGGTACATTTTAAATTACGTGGCAAAACTTGTTTGTGGCAGCTGACACTCAAACATTGTTTTGAGAAGGAAGTTTTGCTGAAAGCATCTTTCCAAAGCAGCCACTGTGCGAGCAGTGTGTGTATTTTTTACCAGGATTGATCTATTTCTGTCTGTACCGGGCCAGTGTTAGTGTGTGCATGCAATGTACTGATTAAACTGTTGTATGTTTCTGTTTTGCTGGCAATGTTCTCCAATGCAGACCACATAGCATTGATCATTGAACTGCTGGGAAAAATCCCTCGAAAATACGCTATGTTGGGGAAATATTCCAAGGAGTTTTTCACCAAAAAAGGTAACGGTATTTATGCAACACTAATTTAAAGCATAATACTATCCAAAAGGAGAATATGTTCATTTATGGGTACTGAAGAAATATCTCCATTTAAATGGAGAGCTCTTACTAAAGAAGAACTTCAGTGTAAACTTGGCTTTCTGGGAGGAGCCACAATTTGCGGTATTCATTTCGATATTTCATTTAAAATTCGTTTGGGAATGTACTCAGTGAAATGTGGATGTTAACAAGTGTCCGTGTGAATCTGTTGTCTAGTGTTCATGTAAGTGTGAGGACTCAACTGATATGTAACTTGTAATGTGGTGGAAAATCATCTGTCAGCAGCTTTGGATCCTGGATATTGGTCCAGCAGGTGCTACTGGTGAGGAGTAACGGAGGTGGGAAGGGAATGCCTGAGCAATGGACACTGAGCTGTGGCTGCTCTCACACTCAGGGAGCAGGCAGAGCAGACAGGTGTGTGCCAAGTGATGGAACTTTGCCCAGGCTGCTCTTTAAGGCAGATTTTTGACTCATGTGGCAATTTGGTGATGCCTCAAGTGTCTTCCATCCCCTCGGTGTATGAGACAGCACTGTGCTGTGTGGAGGGACAGGGTCTGTCAGGAGCATCCTGTTACGTGCTGGGGGAACATCCAGGGCTGTCAGCCAGAGCTGGGGAGGGCACTTTGCTGCTGAGCAGAGCTGTGGATTGCCCTGCCCATGGTTCCCCGTGCCTGAGCTGTGCCGTGGGCTGGGTTGGTGTGGCCCAGCAGCTGCAGTGAGGTGTCGGTGCCCGAGGGCTGAGCCGGCGGCTCTGGGAACTTGGGGTCGTGAGGCTGGACACCATCAGTGATTTGCCGTCCTGTGCACGAGGGCTGCCTGTCCTCTGCTGGGTGTTCCTGCTACAGCAGGGACCTCGTGTGCCGCCGTGTCCTTACGGAGGCTGTTAATGGCCTTGCAGTGCCCAGAAGGGCAGCAGTGATGATCTAGGAGGGAGCAGCTGCCCTTTGAAGGGGGCTGAAATGCCTGGGGCTTTTGAGTGTGGAGTAAGATTTGTGTGATCAGGAAGTCAGTGGGTAAGCTGAAGACAGAGCTGCTGTTTGCCAGCACTCACCAGCTGGGGGAAAGCCAGTGAAATTTGCAGAGGATGGCTTTAAAACAAGTGCTTCCCTGCACAGCAGGCAGTGAGCTTCAGGAGCTGGCTGCCATGGTGGGCAGAGAAAGGGGCTGTATCAGCAGGCTTTAAGCAGTCTCCTGGTAATCGAGTACAAACTCGAGGCCCACAGGGCTGGAAATGTATAAGGCTGTAAGAGGGCTGGGCATGAGATACCCTGCGGCACCTGCTGACAGGAATTGCAGCTGCTGGGGTATATCACACATTCCTAATTCTCACCTTACAGCAGACAGGTTGGCATTTTCTGATGATGTTGTAGAACTGTAAAATGACCTAAGAGTTATTCAGTGACTGCAGTGTTGGCAGTGGACAGGAGAGGGCAGTTTGTAAAAATTACTGTGATGTGGAGAGTCTGTGGTGCTTCCATCTTCAACTGCAGAGTGTCACTGTTGTCCTCTAGGGCCTGAATGTCAGTGACATTCCTCAGAGGCAGTGGGGGTGCCTCTTAAAACCAGGGGGTGGGATTTAAGGTAAGATGAAAGGCTTGGTTCATCAACCACACAAAATACAAGTGCAAGTTTGCTGTGGAAGATTAATTAGCCTGGATCCCACCTGTTTCTGCTTAAGCCAGAGAATCTCAAATGCAAGACAACGGAGTAACAAACCAAGCTGCATTTTCAGATCATACCAGTTATTCTACTGTTGCTGGTTGGGGAAACTGAAATGCTTTGTGGAGGAAAAATGAAGGTGGATAGTGTTCTGCTCACTTGAGCATCTTTTCTTTGCATCAGGCACTCTTTTTTCCTTTTCCCTGGCCACTGCAGTACTGCCAGCCTCTGGTGTCCCCAGCAGGGGTTTGTGGTGGGCTGGCAGGGTATGAGGGATAGGCTTCAGAGTCGGCCAGCAGGCTGCTGCATTTCGTACTCATTGTGGCCTGAACACTGGAGATCAGAAGCCTCGTGGTACAGGCCTGAGGCTCTTGGGAGAATTTCTTACTGGGGTCTACATGTAGGCTTAGAAATCTTCCTGTGAGCTCCTGTTTCGAAAACATCAGTCTTGGGTGAAATTCAAGAAATCACAATTTGAGTTTTGCTCCTGTCCCTGAGCAAGTTTAACCTCAAAAAGATGCTTTAAACATTTGAGTTGTACTACTGAAGTCACAGGCACAAAAAGAAAGATGTTAGTAACAAAGAGTTTACAGGATAAACTTTTTTCTCAGTAATTGCCTGGAGCAGTTTGTGACATTCAAATAGGAGGGTGCCTTTCCTTTAAAAGAGGAAAAGCATTTCTAAGTTACTTCTTATATTTTAATGCTCACATATTTTTATAGGGTCTCATCTTAATTGAGCCCAGTAGTAAACTCCAGGGAATCCCTTCCTCCAGTGTCTTAATGGAAGCTATATTGACTGTAAAAATTATTTACATGTTTTTGCACTAAAATGTAAAACCCTTTAGTTTTTCTAGACCATGGTCCCTTCTATTTTTCTTCTGATATTGGCTAGTCCTGCTTCCTTGTGAGCTAAACCTGTGCAAGATGCTGGCCAGGTGCTGGCTTTACCCTTTGGAAGTTGAACAACGAGAAGCACTCACTGTGATTCTGCTTATTTACCCTCCTGGAAGGGAGGGAGGGCTCCAAGCCCTCCATGTTCCTCACTGCACCAGCAGTCCTTGCATCAGTTCTTGGGACCATGTCATGGATGTGTAGCAGCAGATTATATCCCATTGCTTCCCCAGTCCTTCACATCATCCATGTCTTACTGTTCGGTAATCCATCCTCCGCTTGCCCGGGGACACATCTTAAATTTGTCTTTGATGAATTTTATAGACTAGCTCTGGGTTTTTTGGGGGGGGTTGGAGGGGGTTGTGGGTTTTTTTTTGTTTGGTTGGTTTTGTTGTTGTTGTTGTTGTTTTTTGTTGGTTTTTTTTTGTTGTTGTTGTTGTTGTTGTTTGGTTTTTTTTGGTATTATGGTCAGCAGAGAAAGCTTTAAATAGCATTTTTTCCCCCTGGTCCTTCACAATTTTTTTTAGTAATTTCCAGCTGACTTAACATTCCTTTTTTCAGAGGGTTCATTGCTGTCTCTGCTTTGGCAACAAGAATTTTACAGCTCTGAGAACTCTGTTGTCCTCTGCAGATTATCTCCTGTGTGCTATCAAAAATCCAAATAAAGTGCTTCACTGAGGAAGTTCTCACTATTACATTTTTAGTGCTTCTTTGAAAATTCATGCTAATGCCCTGAATAATGATGGTGTCAGACTGGTGGGGCTTGTGCTTTTTTAATTTCTCCCTTAAATATAGGTACAGCCTTGCTCTCCTCCAACTACATGGTACAAACATCTTGAACTAGATGAAAATATGTGTAGGCAGACACCTCCATTTCCTGTGCTACTCTCATGCTTTATATGGAAATGAGAAGTACCCACATGAAAATCAATTCTTAGACTTTTTGTCCAACTGAGTGGTGTTGTTTTCTACTTCACCCCATTTTGTTTCCATAGTTAGTATCATGATCCTTATTGAAAACTGAAGCATTAGTTTAAGTGTGTCCCCCACACAGATAATTTTTACCATATCCAATCTTCTTAGGCACTTTTACAATCTTCACAGAAATTCTTGTGGAAAACTTCAGCCACAGTGCTTAGCAGAAAAGCTGCTGAATATTGTGCTGGCCTTAGCATGGGCATTCCCAAAATAAGGAGTACTCAAACAGCAAGAACTTGCCTTCCACAGTGGTACCAGGAGCCTCATGTGCAATCTTACCTTATCAGATCTGAGGGAGGAAAGATGCTGGAAATGACAAAATGTGAGTGCAAAGATGAAGACAGTGCTGGATGGGAAAACACACCCACCCTCCCTCAGAGCTAAGCCTAATTTTGGTACATGATTACAGCAGCCCTTGAAATGAATACTGGGAGCTGGAGAAACCATGGACATGATTGGGTTTTTTTGTAATTTTTTGCTTGCAGTCAGTAACAAGTCACTTTTCTATCACTTTTGGGCAGTATTTGAGTTCATGCATTCCTGTTATTTAATTTACTACCTGTTCTTGTAAGTGTCACCAATACAGTCTTTTGGAAACCTTCTAAAAGGTAAGATTTTCAGCACTTAAATTTCAGGGTTGCACGAAGATTTAATGGGTTTAGAGTGAGCTTGGAAATGAATATGCTGCTCCAAGATGTGCTGTTCTTCCTGTTGTGTGGGGCAGTTGTGGGCCCAAAGCAAAGCGGGCCCTTTCTGTTTCTGTGGGTACTGGTGGGACACGCTTGTACTGTGAGTGTTCACACACAAACCAGAACGTGGCCTGTGCTGGCGTTCCTGGCTGTGGGCAGCACACCTTGAGTGCCTGTTACCAGCAGCACTCCTGTGCAGCTTGCGGGTGATGGATTGTTTGCACACATGCTTCTGTGGGGACTTTGTGACAGCAGCTGGAGAGCTGCTTTTTCAAGCACTGCACCCTGCCTAGGACCTCCTGCTGAGGGCTGAGGCAGCAGAAACAGAACCTGCTAAGCCTTTGGGGGTTTTAATCCATTGCATTGAGATGTTCAGCCCCTGGCGCAGTCAGACGGACACGGCTTACTTCTGCCCTGGAACTTCTCTGGCCGCAGGAATGTGCAGAAAGTCCAGCCTGTGAGCTGATGCCTGATGGCATTTTGTGGGCAGTAGGTGACATCCAGGGACAAGCACCAAGCTGACAAACCACTTGGCTTACAAGTAGTGTGGCCTGGATGCCCCCATCCTGGGAGGTGTAGTGAGCTTGTGAAGCCTGTTCAGCCTCCAGTCTTGGGTGAGAGCCCATCACTCTCCTCAGTGCAGAAGTGCCACAGGGGTCTCAAGTGCTTTTTGCAGTGTCCCATGGAGACTATCTGGCATGCTTGAGAAGAAGGAGATGGCTGTGGGTTGCATTAAGAGTATAAAAATTCAGCAGGAAACAACTGCCCTTGTGTTTCAGCTGGTCCCCAGAGATCAGAGGGGCTGAGTGTGGCAGGATTTAATTAGTGATTAGAACAGATCAGGCACTCTTAACTCTGGTCACATTCAGTAAGAACTTTCACATATACAGATTCATGGCTAGTGTAGTTTGCTGAAGCAAGAGGCCATAGATTCATTAGATTGTTGGTGATAAATGCGCTGGATCTACAGAGTGTAAGTGCACTACATACAGGTGTTCCTGGCTATGGTCTGACACAGTCAGAAGGCAGATGTTACCAAAGAGATGTCCCTCCTTTGGTGGAGAGAGGAGCAAGCCCATCGACTTGTCTGCAAGGTGGGGTCCTATTCTCATCCTCTCCAAGGAGGATTTCAAATGTCACTTTTATACTTCTGGGAGAAGTGGAGGTGCGACTGTAGTAAAATTCCCTGTTACTGCCATCATGAATGGTGAGGGGGCAGCCGCACCACGTGTGAATGAGGCATGTTGAGTGCCTGGATTACAAAGGCTGAGGGTCTCGAGCAAGGTGACACCTCAGTATCTCTCCCTCCTGATGGCAGCAGTGAGGGTCATCGGGCCTGATAGCTGCTCATCCCTCTCGTGCCCATGGTAATCACTTCACCATGTCCCTCATGGCACATCTCATGGCTTTGGGCGTCATTGCTACACAGTGGAGGAGCAGGAAACTGAAGAGTCTTCCCCATCATGGACAGACCTGGGCAGTGTTGCTGCTTTGAATGGCAGAACAGTTCTCATCTCCTTCCTTTTGGTCTGGGACACATTCTGCCAGGTTGGCAAAAGTCCCCGCTCTTGGGGAACTCCAGTCCTGCGGCTGCTCCACCGCTTGTGTTGGTGGTTGGTTGAGAGAGACTTGGGCAGTAAGAGGTGCTTCCCTCTCAAGATTCAGACCAAGCTCCCTGGGGGAGTTTGCCTAGGAGATGGAGCAGAATCTCTGGAGCACCAAACCTCTGCTTGGCTTGGTTAGGAATGAATCAGTGCTCTGCTGCACTGCTGGCAAATGCCACATGGCAAGGCAAGGACCTGTGTTTCTGAGACCTCCATCTTGGGACTGGAGCAGATTCTGTGAAATTTGGGTTCATTGGTTGATGAAGAAGGAAAGGCCTGCAGTGTTGTTTGTCCATGGTGTGAGCATGGGTGTGAATGAGTGCCTTTGTGCATGGGAGAGTCAGTGGAGTGCAGGTGTAACGTACTGATGGCTGTAGGGACAGTTTTTGGCTTTGATATCATTTGAACATACTCATCTGCTTTGAGGACCTCGAGCAAGCTTGATGTGCACTGACATTCCTAAACAGTGATTCCCAGCCCGGTCGAGGTGCTGTGAATGCACAGTGGGAGAAACACAAAACAGGGATTAGTCATTGACATGAATAACAAGGCGTTTTTCTAATGCCATTAATATTTCTGTTTGCAGGAGAACTCCGACACATTACCAAGTTGAAACCTTGGAGTCTTTTTGATGTGCTTGTGGAGAAATATGGTTGGCCTCATGAAGATGCTGCACAGTTTACAGATTTCCTGATCCCCATGCTAGAAATGGTCCCAGAGAAACGCGCTTCAGCTGGAGAATGCCTTAGGCATCCATGGCTGAATTCTTAGCAAAATCTTCCAGTTGTAAAAAAAAAAAAAAAAAGAAAAAAAAAAAGAAAAAGAAAAAGCCAGCAACCATTTTTCAATGCGTTGGACCTAAATGGTGACTGTCACAAAATCTTTAGCAGGATCACACGTGAGCTGGCTTGAATCCTCAGACCTTTATTTTGCTTGAGGTACTGTTTGGCATTTTGCTTTTCGTGCACTGTGTTCTTGGGGAAGGGTAGTCTTTTTGTCCTCAGCTAGTAGTTTACTCACCCACTTTCTTCAGAAAACACTTAACGTGTCTTCAAGCATTGTTTCTTGTGTTGTGTGACATTCAGATGTCAGATTTTTGAACAAAAGAAACTTCCCCCCATGTGTTTTGGCAAGTTTTGTAACTATTTATGGAAAAAAAATATTTTAGCTGATGCGTATTATATAATTTACAAGTGTAAGAAATTTATGAAGTCAGAAATGAGTTACGGCGAGGAATTGTACAATTTTATCTTCTGGCAAAGGGATGTCATTCTTGTATTATAGTGTATGTAAATGCACCCTGTAAATGTTTATTTCCATTTAAATACGGGACTGGGGACTCAATTTCAGAGTAAAGCAACTAAGTTTTAGAGAGCTTTATAGCAAACCAATTGCATGTAGTGGACTTTAAACTGCTTTAAGGAATTGTGTAAACTTTCTATTCTGTAGCAGTTCCTGTTCATTGGGTTTTAAACAAAGTGGCTCTGGTTTACAGGATTTCATTCCCCAAACGGCACTTTAAAGGAAGGCTAGACTTCTTTCTAATAAAGTATGCATTATCATTTAGCACTCCCTTTTAGAACTTTTGCCTATTTTAAGTGCTTTTAAGAAAAGCAAAATAGCAATTTCCCTTACAATGTGATAGTGAAGACATGGTACCATATGGTGTTGCCTTTTTATAAGCACTGTAAGTTGTACTATACCTTAAGAAAAAGAAAAAAAATTAAAAGTAGAGCATGAGAACCACTCTCTGTGTAGAATTACTGATCTTTTATAATAAAAGTGTGTGCTTGGCATCAGTTAAGGAAGGATATAGCTGCAGATATTTACAGTGCAGTGGGTAAAATAATCGAAGAAGCAAGATCATGCTCATTCCATTCACAGCTTTACATGTTTCTAAAACAAATTGCACTAGCTTTATTCTTTCCCATCCGTAGACATACAACTGCCCATTGTAAGTTGCACGCAACAATTATGTGTTTCCTAGGAAAAAAAGCTGCATAGGCTGACGCTTATAGGCAATACAGATTTTAGAATGTACAGTACGGAGGTGTGTTTGGGCCTCTTTTAGAAGTCAGTGGGATGAATGTAAGCTTACTCCTGATCTTCATGTAACTACAGTGCCACTTTTTTCTTGACTTTGTCCATATAAAATTTATTCACATGCCTTTGCAATAACTAGATTGTGAGAAGATAGCCCCATGCTGTAACAATAACCAGTTGTTTGAGGTGCTTGCAGTTGTCTAATTAAAGTGTTTTGTTTTTTCAGACAGTGTTGCTGGTCATTGGAATCTTTGCCTAGCCACGACTCAGCTCTTGGGGGTGCTGGAGGGGTGGGAGGTGGGGGCTGGCTTGTCCTGGCCCGAGAAAGGCAGCTGCCCGTGTTCATTTATGAAACACCTGGTGTCAGTCAGAGCAGCCCCAGGGGTCCTGGGACAGGAGGGGCTGGGTGGGAGTGGTTTGCTGGGTGAAATGTGACCAAAAAAAAGCGTCTTTCCTCCCAGCTGTTCTGTAACAAGTCCTGTAAACAAGGGAACGATTGTCCCGTCAGGAGGGCTGGGGCAGCCACTCCTCCAGAGAGCTACCAAGGCACTGCAGTGCGACACACTCTGGTCCGGGGAAACTCGTCCAGTGCTGAGGCCCCCACGGCAGTTGGGTTCTGTGTGCCTTCACCCTCATCCCTGGAACTGCTTTGAGTGGCTGCAAGGACTACGCTGCTCAGAAGGACGATGCCACAATGGACTCGCACTGGAGGTAAAAATTACGTTCAGCTTCACACCCAGTCCAGCTCTGTGGTGCCTGGTTCCTGCAACCACTTACAAATGCATTCTTGAATACACAGAAAATGCTGATACTGGAATGAAGGGCCAGGGGCAGCCCAAGGCTGGTGAGCGAGCACAGGGCTGGCACAGCTCTGCCCTCTGCCTGGCCTTGGTGCTGCAGCAGCACTGGGGAGCCCTGCCCAGGCCTCGTCCTGTTCTGCTCCCCAGTGCAGCAGCTCCCTGTACTGCACAGCTGGTAGTTTATGTTCTCTTGTATTTTGAAATGATGTTGTCACTTCCTGGAGGTACAGTACCGGGGCAGACAACTAGATCTGAATGCTGGGCTAGACAGGATAATGCACATTTTTTTCAAAATCAGTGTCTGAGCAACTCCACAGACGGTTGGTTGGATTTTTCTGCTGTTTTTGATACCTTAATCCTGTCCTGCACTACACATGCTAGTGTAAACTGTGAACTCCACAGTGTGTGGGCTGCAGAGCCAGCAGGTGATTTTACCTAGCAAGAGTTTTCTGTAGTTAGAAGCAAATTAGAATGTAAAGTGCCCCCCTTTTTCTTTTTACACATTAAGAAGAATTACCACTTTTTTTCCAGTTGGTAGGAGCAGCCACTTCCCCCTCCAATGCCATTTCAGCTTTCCTCATGCACTGGTTCTCCTCTCTGGTCTGAGGTGGAGCCACTGAGCGCTGTCCTGTTGTGTGAGCAGGACTGAGAGCAGTTACTGCTGAGATGGAAGGACGCCCTCACCCATGACAGAGTTAACTGCACTGATGAGCACAGCAGTGCCATCTTAGCTGTCACTTTCAGCAGCAGGAATAAATCCATTCCCTTATAAAAACCCCAAACTGCTACAGTTTGTAACATTCTGCAGGCAGTTACAGCACCACCCACTCAGCTCCCCCTCTACACCCCAACTGGAGGGCCCGAGGAGGCACCAGAGAAGGGAAATAGGAAGGTACTGCAGCAGCCTGGTGCTTCCCTGTTCTATAACCAAAGTCAGAACACCTCTAGCATAAAAATCAGTAAAGTGCCCCAAGACCCTGCTATACTTCCTCACCTCTAAACTGAGCACAGGAAAGAATTCCCCTCCTCGACCCTGTTCCACATCTGTTTGTGCTACAGAAGTGAAGCCACAGCGGGAAACTGCAGAGAAGTGAAGAGCCTCACAGGGAGCAGGGGAGATCAGAAACTTAGGGCTACTTTCCTGCTGATACAGCACCCTTTCAGGACCAGTAGGTAAAACTCACGTGATTTATTAACATGAATTAAAATGCCCAACCAGTGCTGCAATGTGACAGTATATTAAAAAAAAAAAAAAAATCATATACTGTACTACTTTCACAAAGATCACACTTTTTTGCAAAAGACTTATTATATACAATACTATATCAAATGAAAGAAGCTTTAAGCAACTTTACAAGCGAAAGAAATACAGTATTTACAGCACTTGTCCGAGACATTAGAAACAGTCTATACATTAAATTACAATTTCTGCAAATAACTGATGAAACAAAAAGCCATGTCCACACCAAAACTATAAAAATCTGTATTGCATTGTTTCCTATCTCTATGCACACAAAAAACTGTTGACAGAAAATGAAAAAAAAAATTGTTAGTGCCATCACTTAGCCTGTGTACTTATTTAATTACATATGTATAAAAGTAATATAGAAAACTTTCACTAAATGAATTTAACTGCAACAATAAAATTTTAAACATTATGCAGCATCAAACCTACTGCCAGAAAAAACAGCTGGAATGTCCACTTACAAAATAAAAAGAAATACCTAATACTGGCTTAACAGCACGTTCCCAGGAATTTTAAAAAGCAAAAAATGGAAAAGATGCAATGGAAGAGCACTGGTGTTTGCTTTTATACAAAGTATCATGTACAAGCTTTAAAAAGTACCTTGAACAGGTACATATTAAATATACACAGTTTATATTACAGAACATTTTAAAAATGTTTATAACTAAAGGGATCTGTTTTAATGCCACCCTGACCCATGGTAATTGTTCTGAAAGGTGGGTGGCACCTGTGCTCTGTGAATGGGGATCTGTCCCGGCACGGGCGAGGCCTGCTGCTGCCCTTGCACTCCGTGGGGAAGCGTCATGGAGGTGGGGTGAGGGCAGAACCCGGAAGCAGTAGGTGTTGCAATACTGTTTGGTCCTTGAGGTTGGATGTGAGGACCCTGACCAGGGAGTGGGCAATGAGGTCCTGTGCCAGCAGGCTGATGTTGAGGTCCAGGTCCTAACGTTGTGTGATGTGGGGCTTGTGAGGAATAGGAGGAGACACTTGTGTGAGCACTGGAAGGGAAGTGGGGGGGTCCTTGATGAGATGGGTGGTGTAACCCTTGTGCTGATGTGGGATGGTGCCCCGAGCCGATAACGTTGGAGGGAGGGGGTGGCGGGGGAGGCGGTGCAGAGTTTACAACATGCTGGTGTTGTGCTTGCAAACCTTGGTGTCCCGGTGAAGGATGGGGAGGTTGGTGGTGGGGGAGAGGACCTGGTGGTGGAGGTGGTGGTGGCAAATGGTGACCAGCAGCTTGAGAATGAATGTGTGATCCAGGAGCCACTGCCATGGCGTGAACTGGACCGACAACATGTGCTACAGAGTGCTGCTGATGAGTACTTTGCTGCTGGACAAGGTGGGGTCCTGGAGCAGGTGGTGGTGGAGGAGGAGGAGGAGCAGCAGATGCCGATGCCTGGTGATGAATACTGGGGTTCTGAGAAGGCAAAAAATGCCCTGCAGCTACGTGGTGTCCCGGCACCGTTTGCTGACCCGCAGTGCCAGGAAGTGCTTGATTTGGTCCAGATGAAAACACAGTCTGTTGGGGTATGCTGCCTTTCAGCTGGCTGTAGCTCTGAAAGTTTCCAGAGGGCTGCTGGCTTTGATAGTAAGTAGAAGAAGGGGGTGGAGGGGGTGGGGGAGGTGGTGCATTGCTGTTCAAATTTTGTTGGTTAAACTGGCTGTAGGAAGCTGAAGATTGTCCTGATGTCTGAGTGAAGATAGGGCCACTAGCCTGTGCCTGATTACTGGGCTGGAGGGTCGGTGCTGTTGGATAGAAGTTTCTGTGTGTTTCCCTCTGGGGCGTTCCAACTTGAGGTGACTGTGGATGATGAGGTCTGTATGGAGATCCCAGCTGCTGTGAGTGAGGCTTTGGTGAAAGGTAACCGTGCTGCACAGGCGCATGAGGGGTAGAAGACTTGGGGGGGTTTTCTACATGAGGCGAAGGGGGGCAATGCAGCTTCAAAGGTGCAGAAGGCAACTTCTGTGAATGTGAAAGTTGCTCAGCAGAGCTGCGCAGATGTGACTGAGATGGATGATTTTTTGAAAGTGCTTGGACGTTGTTTGTCAGCTGTTTTTGTTGCAGCTCAGATTTTGGGTGATTCGCACATTCAGTCTCAGATACATTAGCTGCAGTTTCCCAGTGCGAATCTGGTTTTGTGGGTGTTTTCCCAAGTGATGGTGCTGAAACTACAGGACTCGGTGAAGAGGGCTGGAATGAAAAGAAAGGCAGTCAGTGCTCGATGTTCAAAATATTCAACTATGCATGCCAATTAAAAAAAAAAAATCTCAGAACACTCTCCTCCTAGGTTGTGAAAAAAATGCTGAGGCACAGGATATATACCTGGTGTGAGAAAATCATCAATAACAGGAAAAGTAAGCTTAAGAAGGCACTATATTTAGCAAGCAAACAGACTAAATATCACAACCTGAATTACTTCATTTAGTATGGCAACTACTCAACATCCTTCTCCATATTATCAGAGCCCTGACTGCCAAACAATACCTGGCACAACAAGAGCAACCTTCTGTTAAGGGCAAATCACATCACTGCTGTCAGTTCTGAGTGCCAGTTCAGTTCTTCAGCACTCACACCTCACAACAGCCCTGGTACAATCTCTTCTCTGTCTACAGAGTGTAAGATCATCCATAAACATGTACAGCTACTGAAAGCACAGCATATAAACCCACATTTTCGTGCATATGGACAAATATTCTTGCAAACGTTTACCTATATTATATTACTGCACAGACAGATGAACCTGTGTGTATGTCACCAAAGTAGTAAATCCTACAATTAACATTTTTAAAGGTAAATCAGAGATGGATGAAGCAATTCCTATGCTTATTGTGCAAACACCTTGCATTACCTTGCTTGCTTTTGATGGACTCTTACAAGTCCTTTGTGAAGTATCTGGGGACAGACATTCAGAAGCTGGCTCTGGATTTTCAGAATCAGGTTCTACAGAAATAAAGCAGAGATAAATATCAAGTGGGAAAACCAAATCTTTTGCAGAGATCACTAAGCACTTTATATTTGACTTTAAAAGAGCTATTAAAGCTGTTGTGAGACTATTGAATCTGTCAAGTGTCATACAAGGTCATCTCTTTACTGACCTTCTGTAATTTCAGTGAAAGAAGGGACCTTAAGCTGCAACTGGGAAATGAGATTTGAATGAGATGGAGACTGAACATGAGACGGTGAGCATGGCCTACAAGGTGATTCTCCCCCTACAGATGAAGCAGACCCAAACACAGTATTAGAATGATTGCAGATTACCATGGGGGAACTGGTTAGATTTATATATCTTCAACACAATAAATCAACTCACCACTGTCCTTGTCTTTCCTATGATCACTGAGAAGTAAAGCTCTCTGGTAACTTCGTTCTCTCACTTGTTCCACAGAGGTTGATGCAGTCCTGAAAGAGAACTCCATTTTAAATTTATGAGGATGTACTCCCATGGACCAAATTTAGGACAATGTATATGCAAATACTGAGTCAGAGAAAGTTTACAGTGTTGGCTGCATGTAACAACCAGATAACTGGTTGTGCATAAGGAATATTATTACTTAAGTGGTTTGTATCTATTTTCTCCCACGTTATATGAAGTGATTTCCTACAAACTTGTTACATTAAAAAACTGGCATTTCCTTTTATTAAGGAAGTATCTGTAGATCTATGCGTTTTTCTTTGTCTGAACAACTGAAAAGTAAAAAAATGTCAGTTACTGGTTCATAGTCTCAATTTGCAGAAAACTGTCTCCTTCCAGAATTAGAAATAGTCATCTTGTTTGTTTGTTGTTAATAATCTGCCCTTTAATAGCAGATGCATAGCTGTAAATTGTGTACCACTACAAATCTATTTCTGTTTAAGCCTCTACACTTGAACTGCCACGTAGTAGGAATGCAATGACAGTCACATCTCTCTCATAATCCATTACATCTCTCAATCACAACCTGGCCAAGAACATTTTAAGTGACAGTGCTCCACAAAACTAGTTTCCTTTCTGGCAAGGACATATGGCATAACTTCACAATACTGCTGCACTGGAATAAGTTTTGGTGCTGCTCTGCAGGGTTGTTGCAAAATCTAAGCAGTAAATTCTTCCCTGTTTAGCCTGTTTCCACAATTTAGTGCAGTAGCTTCTGGATAGTGAACTTAACAGCCACTTTTCAGTGGAACACTGAAGACTGCAACTTATGTTCTCCCTTCAACTGGCTTCACACAATCTTCTATTCTCGAACAGTTGGACCATCTGAGTGGATGGATGCTCAACTCCTAAGCCCATGGTTCATCCCCACCACAGTTAGGCCTTCACTACAGTATGAAGAGCATCTGCAGGACTTACTTTGCACTATTAATGTTGTGGACACAGTGTCAGCACAGCTGACCATCTATTTTAAAGCTACCAAAACCTCAGTGAAAAATTTGTGCAGTGTTTTACACAGACTGAAGTCACTATCTCCTCCCCATCCATACTCAGGATCTGAGGTTGTCTGGAGTATCTGGCATTGCATGCAGTGCCCATGTGGTCTGCAAACAAGGGAACCACTGAGCAATCACCAACAATGCTGTGAAGGTCACCACATGCTCCCACCTGAGCAGGAGCTGCTGGCCTGGCTGCATTCAGCCCTGCACAGGGCAATTAAGCAACAGCAAAAACATCCCTCACATGTTCCAGCCACATGACTGTAAACCAGAACACCTAAGGTCTTCCAGAAGGCTTGCCTAATCAATACAGATTATTCTCCTGTTGCACCTTATGCCCTACAGTACTTTTGGAAAGGCTTTGATATTTAACATGAAAAATTCTCTTCAGCCCACAGACAAAGCAGTGGAAATACAAGAACACAAAAGCTCAAACCAATACCTATTTTGCGATTAGAAAATAAAAAAGCAATTAAAATAATTTAACAAGTATCTTATGGGTAATTCTTCATGTATTCAAATCATTATGAGGTATCTGCTATATTTCTGAGGAAAAAGGTAAGACAGCTCTTTACTAAGCTGGAAGAAGAGCTTGCAGTCAGTAATCAGTAAGAGCAGCCTTAATGAAAAATAGATTTCAAATAAAAAAGACTTAGATTTACATAAATAATTCTTCTGAACTTTAGTCCTGTAATTTTGTGGCTTACCACTGAACTTCTGGTTCACTCTTCTCACTGGAGGAAGATTCCTTAATTGCACAGTTGTTGCCAGTGTCTTCTGGAGCTGCATTATAAACAGTAGTTGGCAGTGGTAAAGGCAGGCTTGCAGTGTTATCAGTTTGCTCCCCATTTTCACCACTGTTGTTATACCCATCATTAGCACCATTGCTACTACTTGTATTTCCTGCACCAGCAGCATGAGGAGATACAGTAACCAGGGGGAAGTTGTCTGTCTTTGAGCCACTTTTTCGAGCTTCACGTTGCCTCTTACGGTATTCTAACAAGGACACCTAAGGGGAAAAAAAAAAACCCCACAAACAAACATTAGAAAGGAAGTTGTACCCATTTTCTTTCTCACAGTGTCTATTAAATGTACTATATTTCAGTAAGATATACCATGTAATTGATTAGGAAAGAAAAAAAAAAGGGGCAGAGATTAATTGAAGAGATTTTACCACATCTGCAGTGGCATTTACAGAGTACTGAACTATTACCAACTGTAAAGGTGGTATTAAAAAAATGCTTTTGCCAAGAGACGAAGTATGTGTTCTGCCTCGGAGAAGCAGCAGATGACACAGGTCAGCTGAAAGTCCACTGCTGAAGTCATTCTGTTGGCTGTAGATAAAAGGGACTCTACAGTTTCTCCTGGAACTGCAGAATTTTATGATTATACTGATCTAGTAAACTGATTTCAAGAGATGTCACATCCTGCTCTCAGACTGACTCCCTTGCATGAGAACCCACTACCCTTCTACTTCACATATCAAAGGATTTGCTAAGCTCTTCATACCTTTTTTTAATATACACAATTTGCAACTTACTTTTCCCAGTTTATTTTGAATTTGTCTTTACTGCACTTTAAGAGAGACTGATTAAGAACATATTTTTAAGCTAACTCTATTACCAAAAATAATGACAGATGGTTCCTATTTCACGTATTATGTATATAAAATCACTAAAGTTCCACAGAACAGAAACCAGTTTAGGTGGTTAGTAAATTGCCTCCAGTGAAAAAAAATACATGTTCGAATGCTTTCACTATGAATCTATAGGATTTGAAGTAGAAAGCTGAAATATTCACCTTCAGACCTACTTTATTCAGTAATTATACTAGTTTGGTAAAAATGACATTTAATGTCTGTAAATTTTCTTCTGGTTATCAACAGCCTGCTCTAAACCATACAGCATCCAAACCAACAAATTAAAGTGCAATAATGAAAAAAATTAATGTTTAACTGGCTTAATCCTTAATAAAATTGGACATCCATTTCTACACAGAGAGAAAAACCAAGGCAGCTGCTCTGTTTGCAGTCCTAAGGGGTTTTGTTTGTTTGCTTTCAAACAGATCTATTAGATACCCATCCATATGTCAGCTTAAAAATCTGATTTTGCATTAAAAAGTTCAGGTTGAGAACTGATCTTGCTTTCACACAATTTTGTATTATTTCCATGTCATGTGACAGGGATCCCCTAAAGAATACTGCTTTAAAGAAAGCTTAAATGTTAAGAAACCCACGTAGTGTGGCCACAATGCACGAGACTGTATTGATGAAGGACTTGTGCAATAGTAAGAGAAAAGAGAAGCAGATGCCCACAGAAATGAAGAAATACGCCAAAACATCCTGCAAAGACCTACCTAAAGATATTGCTGTCTTACATAACCCTAGGGAAATGGCTTTTATGAGTTTCCTACAAAATTCCTGAATTCTCACCTTTCATTTTAGGTGGGATCCAGCCCACCATCTCTTTTTTTATACTGTCAATGGTTTCAAACTTTTGTGTCTCCTTGGAAATCCTAAACCTACTTCTTTCGGGGGTAGAGATGCAATTTTCTCTGGTTGTTTCTTCAAACTGAGACTTTTAGACAAGAATCCTGGGATTGCAGGGTGTCAGGGGCAGCCACACATTTTTCTTATTGGAGATTAGTGTAGCTTAAGCTCTCAGCAGTAACAACCTGGAACAATCCTTGCCAGCACGAGAAGCGGGGAGGGTTACTGAAGTACTAAGTGCTGCTGGGATTTGTGAAGACTCATTTAGCCTTCAGAAAAAGAAGACTCTGAAGTTACAAAAATTCTGGCTTATGTTTTCTTTTTGAGTTTGTCAGAACAGCAGGACTACAGTAACAGACACAAGATCTATCAAATTCTTAGAGCCGTGACCAAGTACAATCAGAGCTCCTACAATATCGCTCCATTTATGTCTCAGCTTGAAGCAAGTAAACAAAAATCCAGTTCTGATGGAGAACTACTGAAGGAAGACTCCTCACTGCTCCCCAGCAGGATGCCCCAGAGGAGCAGGTATGTACAAGGGCCTGCAATGTAACCAAAAAACCCCAAACCCCATTGTTCAGGCATGTACACACACAGAAAAATCCCACCCTCTTCACCACTACTTCCATAAAGAAAACAAATCACACCTTTCAAACAAGAAAGATTACTAAAGTCTGTGATGAGACAGAACAGGCAAGCTGGTACACTGGAAACCACTGCCTTTCATCTTTGTCACTCTTTCTGCAAAGGGAGTCAACAGGACAGCACAATGCAGTCTAAGAATTATGCAAAGTAACTTCCAGTCCTAGTTGAAGTTGCCCATGACTACTTCACTTATCTACAAGAACTGTTTAATGAGAGTAGCAAATTTAAATTGTGCTTATTTTTCAAACAATATTAAAAAAAAAAAAACCCCAACAAATTAAGCCAAAAAAAATATATCCTGGAACTAAGGATTTCTGTGCAGTTCTAACTTGGAGTAGCATAAATGTGTTGGTGCAATGTCTTGCACTAATTCGTAACGGAATACTGTAACACCAGGTGGCATAAGCAACCATTTTTAAACCTGAAAAGCAATTATTTATTAGGCGATTCATTTAGGACTCATACGAAATAGAATTTGTATCTTTTATGTTGGAACAATATATTTACTAACGGTTTTATGCAGCTTTGCTCTTTGCCCTTCATTATTTCTCCTGAATGTCTACTACACTACTACTACTAGTAGTAGTATGTAATTATGAGCCACCAGTTGATTTTTATTACATTGGAGTTCTTTCTGTTATAGAAATACCATTAGCAGACAATGGAAGACAGACCAAATTACTCTTAAAGTTACAACCTTTTTCTTTTGTGGAGGGTTCTGGGGTATGCAGTTTCCATCCATCAAACTGTCGTTATTGACAGTCCTTCCAAAGCCAGGTGCAATTCCATCTTCTGAAGTACAAAAAACAGATGCTTCCATGAACATGCCTCTTGCATCGTCCTGAATCAGGCACTTTGACTCGCTTATTCTGAATCCACCTCCTACCTCCAACTGATGTGAAGGGGTCAAGTCCCTCAAATTAGAATTCATTGAGAAATTTACACCTGTCCTATCAGGACTTTTTACCCAGGAAGAATAAATTGTGCCCCGTCCACAATGAGCAGTTTCTAATTGGCTGTTTGAATCAGTCCTATCATGTGTGGGGGCTTCCAGGTTTTTATGCAGTGCACTTTGCTCAATTACTTCGAGTCCCAGCTGGAGGTCTGACACAGATTCCATTTCTCCAGTGCACTGCCGTGTGACATCAGTCCTGTTCCTTGGACTAGAATATCCAATAGTCTTTATTTCTTGCAGGCCCATTTCTGTCAGGTTGGAATTTCTGAAAGAATTCAGTGCTAGAATCGATGCTCTGTCATAACCCTGCATGAAGAAAAAACAAGTAACTATTTTTTCACACTCCATCAAACATGCAACTATTTGACATTTAAATGTGCCTTTAAGTGGGATTAAAGGCCTTCCAGTACCATGAATTTATCTGTTTTTAAGAAACAATTCTACAGCCAAGCACTTGGTTCAACTATTCCCACATATTAGGTTAAAGCATTTTAATAAAATGTACATTAACCAAAGTAAAAATAAACATTAAGAGCCAGGTTTTATTTATGACTGGCAGAGGAAGGGGAGGAGCTTCATAAGGAGCAAGTCCCAGGCCAGGAAGCTATAAAGCACTTGCTTTAACATAAAAGCTCACTGTCAAAACACCTATTTCAAAGAGAGAGAAGGAAGGAAAAGTTTTTCTAAGACACTTCTGACGAAGCCCCACAGCAGGATACATGCATCCTGCAGGCTGGGAGTACCCAGGCATATTCCAACAGCAGTTGCTCTTCAACTAATCCACCACCTACACTTACTTACTAACTTTCTGCTCTACTCTCTCACTTTAGGTGTAACTGGGATCAACAAAAACAATTAAGAAATGCTGGTTAACAAGGAGAAATGCTAATCTGAATCTAACCTGGAAAGCAAAGTGTTCTCTTTCTGTTCCTATCTAGAAATTGCAGTAGTTACTCCTTTCCACTACAGGACTTAAAAATGCTGATTTGGATCAGGATCAAGTGATACACAAAGAAATCAGTTTAAAATAGAGAATGTAATAGGTAATGTGGAAATATAAAGCAGTAATCAAATAAAACCTATGGGGAAGTACCCTTTAAATTCTCAGAAACTTGCAATGGCTGGTGAAAATAATTTACTAAGAACAGAGCAGCCATACAGGTGAAATTGAGATACCATTCACAGGTTTTGCAAGTTTCCTTACCTCTTGACTGTAAGCTCGCCTTTTTATTTCCGGGGAACTGTCAGGTGAGGAAATATTCTAAATAAATAAGAAGAAGTTGCAAGTCAATTTATTTTTTAGCCTAGAGAAATACCCCCCCAAACACACTTTCTGTAGCAGGAGTATAAATACTGATTTACATTGCAATGTCTGAACGCTTTCTGTGAACGCTCCAAAATTCATTCTAAATCTCACCTCAAAGTGCATGGTATTTCCATGTATACATGGAGTTACAGGAGTAACTGGTGAATATACAGGTTTGTAACCATTTCGACAAGCTTCATCTTCTGTTTTCACCCTGGGAGGAGTTGCAAACAAGGATGGTTCGGAGGCAGTGATGTCAGCATGGGTTGGTGTGGCATAGGGAGAAGGAGTAGGTGTGGAGGTTTCTGAGAATGCAGACTCCAACAGCTGATACAATCTTCGTTTTTTTAGCGGTGTGGTTAGATCTGTGTGTTAAAATTAGAAAAAAGTGACAAGATTTGTAGGTATAACAATCACTTACAGTTGTTTAAGTACTTTATGTGATGAAATTGTGAATTCCAAATTAAAGAATTCTAAGATTAAAAAAGTCTCTGAAGGGCAGGCTTCCTGAAAGATGGACTTTTAACAGCCTACACACTTCCTGAAAAATAAACTCTGAACAGGCTACAGGTGCATCAGTAACTGAATTCTGTGTGGTAGGATGCTGGGAAGAACTGTCTATGTCTCCAGAGAAGGTAAGTCAAATTCTACGCATTTTTAAGGCTGTTCAGCTAAAAGGTGGAAATTCAAAATTCAGCACTGTAAACAGGAATCATCTGATAGGCCCCACATGCTTGTGGAAGGGCATTGGTTTTACTGTGCTCCGATTTTCTACTATGCCTACAAGATTACACAGCTTTTCCCCCCATGTGCTGCATTGGTCTACTGAGTTTTAAAGGGATTCTAAGTATACAGAAAACATAAAAAATTAAATTTATAACCTGACCTCTTAATACTAATACCAAAACCATTAGTCTTCTGTTGACTGTAAATGCTAGAAAATATAATGGTTTCTTATCTAATATACATTGAAGGGGGAATAACTCCCAACCACTATGCAACTAAGCATTTCATTCAAAGAAAGTATCTGGAAAACATGCAAATACCCCTAGAATTTTCATCAACTTATCACTTTAAAAAACACAGTGCTCCACAATCAGCTACTGTGACATAGCTCTTATGTAGTGTATTTATAAAAGCTTCACACCTGTTAAGGAACAGCTGTCATTCAGTAATAAAGGACTTTTATGTTCACCATTGATGGCCGGACTTGTAGATCTCTCTTGTGATGGTGAATTAAATCTATCAATCATTGTTGAATTTTCTTCTTCCAAAGCCTGCTTCAACCAACGCTGTAATACAACAAGCAGTTCAGATTAGTGACTTAAAACTTTAACGATGAACATTTCAAAATATGTAATATGACTGGTCTGCCAAACTGCCTTTTTTCTGCCTGAATTCATGCTAGTAAATAAAGACTTCTTTTTAATTAATATGGGAGAGAACACCATAATGAAGGGAAGCATTACCTTCTTACAAGAGCCAGTAATGTTTTCCACAGGTTCTTTTTTCCTCCTCTTTTCTGAAAGGAATGGAGAAGTAAAACGGATATAGTGCTTTGGAGTTGAATATACGTGAGGACTGTAAGTGAGACCAGGTAAAGAATTCAGCTGAGTAGCCAGAACTTCAGGGTCTGTGGTTATGCGTAGAGGCCTTTCTGGTAGACTGTCCGTAGGCTTCCCTGCTTTATCACTCTTTTCACTTAACCATTCACTAACCAAGTGCTAAACAGAGAGAGAAAAAAATTAATGTTTTATGAATCTGTTTACCAGTGGCTTTTAAAAAGTGTTTAGTTTAGTTATTCATCTAGTCAACTATTACACAAACTGGAAACAGTTCCAGGCTCCAAGTTCCAGAAAACCTGGCAAGAATGAGGTCAGTTTTAGAGAAATCACAGGGACAGCAGAAGAAATCAGTACAGATTTGCTTACACACCAGTGTGGGGGGGGAGAGGGGTGTTTAGTTATTTTTTTGTTGTAAACTACACTTAGTTCTTTTGCATTTAATTCTCACTGAACATTACAATACAAATGCCCAGATCAACTGTATTTGGGATGCCAATTCAGTAATAGAAACAAAACAAAATTTAAACTTGTGCCAGAACACTGAGCCTGAGGAGAAGTAGTGTAACATTAATAGAACAAACATAACGAAACCCCTCCTCAGATTTTCATACTGTCAGGACTGTGCCTTAGTCAACGCGCCAGGCAGCTGCCTTAAATACTCTTCAGCTGTAATAGTAAATGTGGTGTAATTTAATACAAAGACACACTGGTCTAAAACAGCTATTCTTTCCTAGCTAGTTCAGTGTTTTTAAAAAATATGCCAGTAGTAGATTTTAGTTTCTGTTAACAGATAAACTAACCTCCTAGATTTTACGGTGATTCAAAATTAAGGATATGTAACATTAAATCATATTAGTATGATATTAAGGCTTTAACAGTCTTTTAAAAATCCATTTTTATTTAATTTTTAGAGCAAGACCTCCTCTCCACTTAGGGTACACTGGGTGCAATGCACAGACATATCACATATATCTGAAGCCTGAATTTTACTGCACTTTTTTGCTGTTTCACAGTATTAAGGATATCTTCCTTCCTTTCTGCTATGCAACAGGCAAGAAAGCAAGAAAGATTCTACTGTTCCCCGTCACAAGAATATAACAGCGATGCAATAAGCAGTGTTACAGAATGATTTAGGTACCTATTGGAAAAAAAATTCTAAATTATGTTTGGGCGTTTAAGACAAAAAACCAGCTTGAAATTGTTATTTTTCTTTTGACAAGAAGTTTCAACCTATGACTTCCTCCCCCTTTTCCTCCATTAAAATTTTCAGGACTTCTTGTAAATCACACTACAAATACTTTTTAATGCATTTTGTGAATTTGAAAGCAGAAAGTTGTACTGGTTTAGTTGCACTTGCAGATTTAAGATTTTTGAGTGTCTTTTACTATTGTGCCATTTCTTGCAAGTTGCTTGCAATGCAGTCCAATGGGAAGAAATTTAAAAACAAAGCTTTAAGGAATAAATAATTTTCCCTCCAGACATGCGCAACTGGGGATCTATTCACTTGAGGACAGACATCTGAGAAGCGCTACAAGTTAGTGATTTCCTTGGAATTACTGTTTGCTATCTGAAGCATACGATGAACAAAGGAAAGAAAGGCAAGTTTTTCCTTGGGCTTTTTGTTAAATTAACAGCTTTAATTATGTTCTGGTTATGTGTATTATTTCAATCCATTTTGAAAACATTCTGTTCCAGAATTGCTCTGAAAATGTATTTTAGAAGTATCTTAAATCCAAGCTAATTTCCACCAAAGGATGTTACACATATTTTAATCTATTACCAATGAGTGGCTATACAATGGTGATTTTTTGAGAAGTGAGTAAACATTTCAAAAAACCTAATATATGCAGTTACATACTGATGAAGCAGCCTATAATTTTTCTAAAACTCTGTTAAGGTCCATCTTCTTTTCCCCATTTCTCAAGAGACTTACCTTCTTTGTTTTAGGATACTTAGTAGGGCATTTACTAAGTGCTGGAGCTTCTGTTTCAGTAACCATTTCTGTAACAACAGTTTCTGTTTCAGGCTCAGCTACCAGTGCTGCATTCTCAGTTTCGTTATGCTGTGAAGTTACTTCCACATCAGGAGAGGAGGGCTGGATATCTGAACACATGCTGACAGTCCTGTGTCGCCTGCGCTGCTGTCCAATGTGAGTTCTACTCCGGGAGAAGCTTTTTCTCTGTTTAGCTCTATTTACTTTGGCTGGGGTGGGCTTGGTGGCAGTTTCTTCTTTTGCCGGTTCCTGGGACAAGATAGAAGTCTAGTAAACAGATCCCACACACATTTAGAGCCACTTATCTTTCTAAGGACGAAAAAAAAAAAGTCAGTTCCCTCTTCTTTTACAGGTCCAAAAAGCCTCAATCTCATTTCTGTTGTCAGAACTACAATACTTCTCTCCTTCTTGAAGGGCAGTGATGGGATTTCCTGTAGTTTCCTCCCAAGCACGTGCTGTATCATCAGCAGTATTCACACACACCCATCACCAGTAAGATCACAACAGATTTGTGTAAGAACTGACATCCATTCATCCATAAGCTAGAAATCAACTGCTTATATCATGATGTCTTTCAGTCCAATAACCTTTTTGCAATTTATACTTTGGCTTTATCACAAAAGGTACTTAAGAGAATGCTGACACACATTACTCAGGGAAACAACCTGGACTGAGAACCATTATATGAGTATGTGCAAACTAAGAAGCATCCATTAACAACAGAGTTAAAAATTGTTTAGAAAACATTACATATCATCTGCAAGAACTCAGAAAAAAAAAATACACTTTACTAACTCACTTCCTATAAAATAACAAAGATTATAATATTATGTGTTCCTGAAAAACCCACTGAAGAAACAAATTGTTCTCCACTGGTTACAGGGGGTGCCTAAGGAAAGTCACCTCCCGTGGCTAAAGGCAACACTGATAAACGCTTCTATCCTGAACGTCAGAGGCAGCTGCTGTGTGTGTGTGCATGTTTGCGTAAATTCATGTAACTGATATTATTCATTAAAAAATTCTATATGTATCTCATCTCTAAAAAAGTCAGGAGCTAATAAAATATAATGTCAACCACATAGATTGTGGTCACATACATTTGAGTTCAGAGGAAGAAAAATTAAATTTCATACATCTTAACATGCAGCTCGCCATCCAAACTGACAAAATATGCAATGCTAAAAGCAAGGCTGAAAACAAAGCTCCAGATAACTACCTGAATAAATTCAGAATCATTGAGAATCTGTGCTTCCTTGCATTCTGATTTAACCTCCGTTTTTGCTGTGCTGATTCTTTCCAAAGCCTGTTCTCTTCTTTTTTCTCTTTTTTCTAGTCTGGCAAAAGCTTGCAGGATAGCTTCCATTTTCCGTTCTTCTCTTGTCTGATGGATTTAACAATAATAATGATCAGTTTTAGTCCTAATCTTTCATATATATAAATATGTAATTACTCTCTCCCCTATTTTTTAAAGTACTTCAAAACATATTCAATCTATGTTTGACATGAAGATCAAGTTTAGCAGAAGCTCAGATTAAAGGGACATGTTACATTCACTGCAAATACCAGACTTATGAAGAAAGGCTTGCACCCATACCAGCCTGACGAACAAGAGAATCCTACTTTGTATTTAAGAACTTGCTATTTTTTTTAATACTTGACAAAAAAAGCACGTATTTTAAGATGCTACTTTTATTAACGCTGCTCTACAATTAGGATTTCTGAGACTTTTTATTTAAGTTTGGACTTCAAATAAAATAGCAGTGGGAGTTAAGATTTTTGCCTATCTATAAAAATGGCCATTACAAATAACAAGCAATAATAAAGAGCAAATAATTAGATCTAAAAAAGCAATTGCAGAAATCATCTAAAGACGCTAAAAGAATTATATACAATTGAAGATAAAAGCTGATTTTTGTCAGAAAGCAGTGATGAACCCAGATGAGATGTTCTCAAATAGCAATGCGTTTTAAGGACAAGTTCATATAAGGATCTGACTTTGCACATGCTCAGACTGTAAAAGCCCACAAAAAGGCAGCAATTAGCATGGGAACAGCTGGTGTCACTAAGCCTTAATGATGCCTTTTAGGCAGCTACTTGCTTCCCAACTTACCATCTTCCTTTTCCTTTCTGCAATCTGCTCCTCTGATTCCATTTCTACTTCATTGCTAATGGGAGTTTTTTCTTCTATATCATCAATAAAATCTGGCTCCTGGAAGATAGAAATGATTGTTTTACAGAAGTTCTACTCTTCTTGCAAACTAGAGTGAACCAAAAGCTACAAAGAACTAAGAATCCTCAGATCACTACAACAAAAGTAACCAGACCAATGAATCAGGGTGAAAGAGTTCCATCCCCACTCCCCCATCCCACCAAGCAAAAAGAAGTATCAGAATTAAACCTTCAAACCAAAGGAAACTTCTTGACACTAACAATGGCCACTGCTCTAACCACTTTATCATCAGTTAAATAGTTAGGAGTTTTATATTATATACCCATTAAAAACAGTATTAGTTTTAGTGAAATAGAATGAATGCCAAAGTAGATGTTAACAGTCACACAAAAGTTTTTCTCAGCTCACAGGTGTATTCAACTGAAGTCACATTTTCAGTGACTCATTCAGTGAGTCCATTTAAATACTCACTGTATAATCTAAGGACAGTACCGTATCATATGGAAACACAAACGTTACCTAACAGTGGCTTTCTGTTTTGAAAGAAAAAACAAGCATGAAAGTGTAACGAATTAAGTGTTCACTCGTCCTATATGCAATTTCACTTTTACATTAAGGACTAGACAAAGATTTAAAGTTTGTCTTAAAATATATATCTAAACATAGAAACCAGTCAATTAGTAGCTTTTTTTCCTGGGGTGATATATATGATGCTACCATAAAGAAAGTGCATGGGAAAATGTAAATGTACTTTTAACAGATTTATTCTTCCCACAATTCCTATTCTTCAGTTTTGAAAAATAATACAAGTTCTCCTGTGACTCTTCTATATAAGCACTGTATATTACATTAAAAGATCGGGAGAAGATTCCAGATACCAGTTATCACTTCCTGAAAACATGACAAAACATAAATCAAAAATCACTTAAGATGAGAAAGTTTAAATACAACCTCTCTGAAGATCATAATTTGCAAGTCACATGCGTGCCTTCTGGACTTCCAAGCATTTTTAAGCTATTTAGCTACTAACACTCCAGAACAATTTATCATCTCAGGAAACCTGGGTGTATGCTCATTTTTACCCTATTTTCTACAGCACTAAAATGATGTTAAAAGAACTAGGAATTGCTCCCTCCTAGAATAACTCCATTTTCTCTGCCCCTACATCATCACCAAAAACCATCATAAAAAAAAAAAATCACCGCCATGCCCAAAATTAAGAAATAGAGACAGTTACTAAGGTAACAATTTAATCATGTTAAATAGTTATCTTTAATAGCTGCTCTGCAAAATTAGTAATTTGTGTCATGGACTCCTCCCAATAGTTATTTCAAACTGATATATTCAAAAAAAGACTAATTTAAAATTTACTATCACAGTACATTACCAGGTAGCTTTACCCTACTACCTATACATCTAGTTTCAAAACACTTTCCTCCTCCCAACTGAATTGAACAAGGAGCTGCAGAGCTCTATTAAAAATGGAACTGCAATCAACACTCAGTATTCTGGGCTGGAGTTCTGTTTTAAGAGCAGGGCTACTTACTGCTATGTTTAAAATACTACTGAGTAACATGGGCAAACTAACCAGAAGGCACTGCAGGATGGACTGGGAGCTCCTGAAACCATGACATGAGGCCTTCACATCAGAGAGTCACATAGACATTCAGAGGAAAAAAGTCCAACATACCTTTAATTACAACCAAATATTAAGGAAAATGGAAAATAATGTATAAAATTCTAAACAGCTTATCCATCATTCTGGTTTTTGATAAATCTCCATATTGCTTTTCAGTGACTTGTTAAAATTCCTTTAGCAGCTATAAAAGGAGAGTTTCCGCATTTAAAAGCTCTTTCTTCTGAGCATCTCTGTGTCAGTACCTGATTATTAGAAACAGACAGCCTGAGGGGAGAGAGCTTCCTCTGTTTATTATCTGCAATCTTCATTTTGGTGGCTGCTCCTTCACAATCCAATGTGATGTTCTGATTTTGAGTCTCCTTTTCTCTTGAAACATCTTTCTCTTTCTTTCCCTTCTTCCTTCTAGTTTCATATCCAGTATTGATGTTTTCTGTAGGCTCGGAACGTCTGAGAACTGGACACTCAGGATTTTCTTTGAGGCAAGCACAATCCACTTTGTATTTACTGCAAGTAATTAAAGGCAAGAAGACATATTTGATTAGGTTGTACAGCAATGAGACCCATCAATACTGAATCACTGATATTTCACGTTAGACATCTGCTATAATGCAAACCAACCACATTAAAATGCAGGTGACTCAAGTTTTTACCACAATATACAACACTACTGTAATTCAAAAACCTTATCTACCGGTCAAAAGAAGTTTTGGCTTCTTTAGTTTTGCCACACAAAATTCTTTTAAATTCAAGGTTAGTATTCTGCCTGGAAGACAAAAGACATCTAAAATGCAAGTATAACCCTAGATGGAAATATAGCCAAAACAAAACGAAGAGATGCATGGAAATCAGAGAGTTCATTTGACAGGCAAAGATGGCAGATGCAATTTACAGCATGAGCACACCAAACTCAGTCACTCTGCACAATTTTAAGCTCCACCTGGGATATGCAGGAAACGTTATTCAAACACATTCAACTTAAATGGGCTGCCAGCTGTTTCAGGCGCTAAACACAACTAACAAGTATTTTTAGAAGGAGTATGTCTACAACTCTTAGCCGAGTATCTTGATACAGTCTGAACCCATGCAGATTACCACACATACTCTGTGGCCATACACAGTTCAGGTCAAGTACCAAAGGCATGTCTGCACAGCACTGCATCCAAGCTGGCTTAAGAGCAGACCACAGAAATGCAGTAGTAAAAATACACAACTCTGCCCACACACACACTGTTCTTTGTAAATACAGTACCTAAGGAGCCTTGTGTTATTAAAGCATGCAAGAAAGTAAATGATACACAACCAAAGTCATTCTGAACTGCAAAATAACTTAATGAGCACTAGATGTATTTTAGAACAGCGTTCTCAAATACTTACCAATTTCCATAATCAAAATCAAATGCTATGGTAATCTCTGCTCCCTTTGGAATGTTATGGATGGAGTAAATATAAAGATGAATTGTTCCATCTTCAATTACGTGCCTCACCTATAGTCAAGAGAATGTTACTATATTATCATGAATTACTTTCAAGTTCTTGTATAAAAACTGTAGGAGTAGCTCAAGTTATCAGGAATCTCAAGGAAAAGGAGATTCTTAAGTAAATAAAACCTAGCTTAACTTTCTAAATGTGCTCACCTCCGCATTTGGTGTACATGAACGCCTGATAAATCGAGCTTCATTTCCAAAAGTCCTTGCATCAACACACATTTCTAGCCCATGGAATTTGGAGTAAAACAAAACAAATGGGTATGGCCTGAAAAACACACAAGAAAGCTGGGAATTTAATAATTTTTTAAGATGCTAAGTAGTGCTTATTCCTCTTATTAGTCAGCTTTGCAACATGATGCTTGGCACAATACACCAGATTTGGAGGTTAATCCAAGAATATTTAAGCTTCATGATTTTAACAGGTACGTTCCCCAAATATATTCTCAGAATACCTCAAGACTGAGTTACAGCCCTGTATCATCTGCGTAGGATCTAAAGGGAGAAAGAACACTAACAGAGTAAGCACTAGACATGGAACACACACAGTTAAGGTTTTTCAAATTTCTTAAACTTTTCTTATGACAGGCCCCAAAATGAAACTCAGAAATTTATATGTCACACAGAATAATTTTTTTTAAAAAGTAAGACCTCCACATCCCTGCCTAACACCTGCAGCATCATGAGCACCAACCCTCCAGAAGAAAAGGGACATCTAAATACTTTGTGACGTCATGTTTTAATTTCTGATATTCCAAGTGCCAAGGAATGCTTCTATCTTTACTGAGCAAAAGCTGTGTGTTCTATGTCCTCCAATGGGCCTTTTGCAAATTCCCAAGCAGGTGTGTTCACGCAGTTAGTGGCAGCATCCAAACCAATCCACAGGAAGAAGGAAGCAGTCACACACAGGTCAGTAAACTAACCAACCTGACAACTTTGGCAGTAAAATGGCCCCAAGCTGACCTGTGTCCAATTTCATTCTCAGTCTGATGGACTTAAAATCAGTTTCTCTCACAAAAGATAAAGTCTTTACCATTAATGTATGAATTATTTTAGGGTGGTAGAACCTGTCTATTTCCTGGTTTAAGGTGCACAACTACCCAACTGCGCGTGCAGGAATCCTGTGACCAAGGAAGACCAAAAAAGAGAAAACTAGCTCCTGAACAAATCTGTAAAGATATGCAGAAGAGAAAGGGGCAGAAAAGGTTCCAGCTGTCATTAATCAGACAAAGTAAAATACAAGACACTGCTGGCAACTAAGACCCACTTATACTTGAAGGAATAGTTTGGCAAACATCATTTTAACAATTACTTTACCGAAACATTAGGAATGAACAAACCTTTTAAAGAAATATCCATTAGCTTCAAATTGTTCTCTCAGCATGAACTTTCCCCTGTATTCAATAATAAGTGCATCAGGAGGCAAGTCTTTGGCAGCCTTTAAAATTTTCTTGTTTTTTTGCACATAACTCTGTAAAGACAGATTCATTTATGAATTTTCACTTTCTACCATTTTTCCTTTACTATTAACAGCAGATTATACTTTCACAAC
>WEKY01040104.1:15655-34018 GCA_013390045.1 Picathartes gymnocephalus | reverse complement strand
AAGGTCAGAAACTAAGTCTACTTAGCATTTTAGAGAAAATATTATAATATTTTAGAATATAGAAACCAAACTAATTAGTTCACAATTTCAGCCAGTCACAGAAAATACATCAAAAGAAAGGAAGAAAGCTTGAGAGGAAAACAAGTTCAATAGATGTGCATGAACATTATTTTGCTTTATATCTATTTTCTTCACGTTCTTCTGTTGTATCCCACCACCAGGATATAAAAGTATATATGCTTTATGTAATATTTCCTACTGTTATTAACAGGATCTAACACCAGAAATGCAAGCAGATAGAAAAATAAAGCAATACTTACCAAAGTCAGCTATCTTGGCATTCATGTGTGCATCAAGCAGCACATTTTCAGGCTTGAGATCTCTGTGTACTACCATGTGCCTGTGACAGTAATCCACACCAGAAAGGATTTGCTGAAACAGACGTCTACTTTCCTTCTCATCAAGCTAAAACACAAAGATTTTAAATAACTAAGAGACTGTGGAAGTTCACTTGTTTTTCATTTTTACTAGCTAGAGGAAACCTTCCCATGACCTAAACTTATCAATTATACTTATCATTTGATACCTTATACAGCAGATTATCAGAACTTGTAGCAAGAAACTTCATATCTTACATCATTTTGTTCGTACAACAGCTCTAAAGTGACTAAAGCAAGACATACCCACTTACTCAGAAAGTCACACTTTTGAAATTGGGTTTGGCAGACGTTACATACTAACTAGGAACATTAGCACTCAAACATTTGATTTTTTTTAAGTGGAATATCAACAAACTTAGATGTTTCAGCACAGCGCAAGATTTAAGCTGGCAAAAGCTGCTGAAATGCAGCACAGAAATCATAAATTTCAGATGCTATTTATGCTATCAGCAGCTAGTCCCAAACAGCAGACTTAGGTGAGCATTTCCTACAAAGACCCATCAGTTTGTCCCAGCAACTGAAGTATCCTATATATCTAAATAACCTATAAAAAGTGACTTCAGATCTTTCACAGCTGTTCTAATGGCAGAAGACAGTAATAAGAGCATAATGGTAGCTTTCCAATAATGGGATATACTGAAGAAACAGTTTCCAGCTACTCCAACTGGGTACATATCTATCTGGTTTATTCCCAGACATTGCAAATTAACAGATTAGTAGAAAGGAAGAATGCCATGACAAAGTCACACATAAAGATCTGAACTGTGTTAACATATAACCATTTGTACTTTCAGAAAAAAACACAGTCATAAAACATATTTAAATTGATAGCAGCAAAATTAAAACTGAATACAAGAAAACACACCCACATTTAACAAGGTGTAACCAGTACCCCTTGCTCCTAGCCCCTGATAATGTGGTTAGGTTAATTAACCCCACTTCGTGAGGCAAGCAGCCATTCTACGACCAGGAAAGTCATGTGTTCATGGCCTCTGCCTCATTATCAGGCCCTGGTGGTCCTGTGAAGCAAACAGACAAACCAGTTTTCTTCTTCCCCTCCCTACCAGCCTCAAGATTCCTGGGTGCCAGGCTGATTATCTGCTTCCTTACCAGGCACAGAGCCATGGATGACTCTGTCATGGCATATGGAACTGCAACACCAGCCAGGGCAGTGTCTTTAACACCAGTTACGAGTCCTCAATGGGAATGAATCCTGCGACTTCTTGGTGGCCAAAGACACCTCCACCATCCTCTGAGGACTGAGTGACTTGTGTTCATCCCTATGATTTTCCAGGCTAGACTGTGATCGTTATATGGATACGGCAAAATATGTACTACTATTTTACCAGAACTACAGACGGTCTAGGTTAATAGATATCCCAAGTTAGGTTGTGTAAAAATTCTGTACTACACTACTTAGAAATTATAGTACATTCATTCTGCTCATAGAAATCATGTGACACTCTAATCATAAATCCTGTGCTACACTAATTATAGTACTCTTTTAAAAAGAGAAACCTTTAATTCTATCATTCTGACAAGGATACCCAAAAAGAACCTGTCTGTCCCCTCAGTGTAGGGTGACACAGGAATGTTGCGTATGCAGTAACAGAATGCAAGTCACTGATTTGCAGAGCTGGACTACTTCTTACCCTTCCATTTTTACAGATATAATCAAACAGTTCTCCTCCTGAAACATATTCCATCACCATGAAAATGTCAGTTGGTGTACTGATGACCTGGTACCTGATAAGAGAAGGTATCTATTAGTCCACACACTCAGTAGAACACTAGTTACATTTAATTAAAACCGAAGTCATACAGATACTCGGATTAAAAAAAATACTTTAAAATAGTTATCAATCAATCTACAGCTACTGGAATGACAATATTTTTCAGAAGCTTTTTACTCTCCTTTCACTGTGTGATGCTACCATTGCCAAGACTAGCAGAAAATTGTAATCCCTATCAGGAATATTAGTCCTTGTTCTTTCAGAGGTACAAGTGATTTCTATAAGACTGTTTACAGTGCTGCCTCATCAACAGCTTGATGCAGTGAAAAAGGACTTCAAAAGGACTTTGCTAGTGTTGCAAAAATACACACTTTTCAACATTAACATGCAAAACATTTCACTTGCTATAAATGAAAAAGTGTACTTCCAGACTAGGAAAAAATTCCTCTTAATAATAACGCGTAGTAGTATTTAGGAGTATTGATCTCTCCTTATTATATTTTTATCATTCACGTTCAATAAAATTTTAAAAACCTAACTTTAAAGCTTAGAAATAACAAGCTTAAGGACAAAGTCACAGTTTAAGAGATTTTGATTTTTTCAACATATCCTTATCTAAAAATTGTTTAATTTGTTCCCTTCACAGCAATCCATCCACATGCAAAAGAAAAAATTCTCCCCGGAATTTCCTGAGAAAGAAACTGTCATCTGAAATCTGCTAAACTGCCTTCAGCTTAGCAACACCACAAGCACACATTTCTCTTTCATCCTGGTATGTCACTTGATGCACTGACACTTCCTGTTCTGATCTGGCTGTAGGTATGCCCTTTGGACTTACTCATAGATTAACTGAAAGCACCAGCAATTTTGCTGACAAATCAGCTCAACAGTCTTCTGAAAACTAGCCCACCGAAAAAGTGGGTGAGTTGATCTTACACTGAAGCTAAAATATATTGTGCAACAGCTGTTGCTGAATTAAAGAGAGTGCAGAGACAGGCACCTGCCAGTGGAAATGGGGTCTTTAGACAAGATTCTGCAAATAAAAAAACCACCCACATCATGACTAAGACAGTGGAAGTCACCCACATTGGAGGTTATCTTAACAGGAAATTAGACTCAAAAGAAAATCAACATTACTTAAAATTTATTACCATAGATGAGACATGAGAGGTCTACTCTGGGACATCGTTGTACTCTGAAATCCACTAATGAACTATTGATCAACTAAGAGATGTAATCAGGCACATTTTAAATACCACATTTAGACAAAGGCTAGCTGCTACACTGAAGATTTCTGAAAGAGCAATCACATTTATCAAACTATACATCCTTAATTCAGAAAAACTTGTAGAGCACCACCTACACTGAAAAAAGCATATATCACTGACCAGCACATCACTAAAAACATTTTGAGAAGATACATTAAACTTACTATAGAAATGACCTTTACACTCTTGTTCTTAGTAACTCATTTTCCAAGCAGGAAAAAAAAAGATTAAACATACACAGAAAAGGAAAAATGAAGTAGGCACTAAACCCAGAGATGATTGCCATGAGAAATATGTCATGCTGTCCAAAGAAGGTCTAAGCAAAGATCTAATGGAAGCTCTCCAGCCTGCAGTAAAGATCAGCTTTGTGAAAACACATTACAGAGAGCACAGCTGCATAGTTTGAAGCTGGTTACTTTTCTGACAAGTTACTGTTTGTAGTACTGCCCTTTAAATGTATTTCAGATCAGTGAGAACAAAAAGAGATTACGCCTAAGTAAGACCGATTACAGCAGTAAGCAAAACTTACAGCTTAATTATATGAGGATGCCTGAAGAGTTTGAGGTTCTGAATCTCCCTTCGGATTTTGCCTACAACATCAAGGCTGCGAATCTTCTGTCGATTCAGGATCTTCACGGCAACTTTATGCCCAGTTAACTCATGTTTTCCAACTGCAAGAAACAAGGAAGTATTTAGTCAAGGTTTTCAATTGTTAAGACATTATTTCTCCTTTTAGTATGTAGCCACTAGCATTCCACATATCCCCATCATATTTGGGGAGGTTGAAAACCAGATGGTATGGACTTTCTTTAGCCCTACTCCAATTTCTCCCACAATTCTATCACTAGAAGAAGTATATATGTAAGAAACTCCTTAAACCTAACCAGCAGAAGTCTTGCAGCATAACATTTTTTTGCAATATTGGTTAAAAAAAAAAAGAAAAAAGCAAAGCATATCCCCAAACCCTGCCATCCCTGCTAATTAGAAAGAGCATTTTCTCTCCCTGTGTAAGTCACTCCAAGCTTTTGGCTTATTTGGCAACCCACTCAAACATGTTTTCCTGTATCTCTTCTACTTCATCTGCAAGGATCACTCCTATTGCTCCCTCAAGAAGCCTGCTTGAGCAATTGTTCTGAATTCTCAGGGTAAGTACCTGATCAATTTACTTATAAAAATGTATCTGTCCTTGGAGCAGTCTGACAGCTCCACAGTCTGTGCAGTTAACACCAGAACTGTATTCTATTTAAATAAGTGGCAAATGCAACAAGAAATGCACAAAAAATAGAACAGAAATTATGAAAAACAGTGCAAACATGCAACCTAATGCATGCCTAGAAGTAGAAAAAAAACTAAGGACAATTTCACTGTTCTTTAAATGAAAGAACTAAAAAATGTGTAAACTATTTCACAGTCAGTTACCCCTCTTGAAGTCTGTAACTTTGCATGTGCTATTGGGAGTAGTCACAGCAAAGTCCATCAGAATATCTTTCTTAAACCCAAAACAGGATCTAAGACAGAACACTGAGAAGCTAAGTATCTCTTTTACTAGAAGGCTTCTCTATCTGCATGGCTGCCACATGCAGTGATTATAATAATACCATTCATTTGCCACCCTGATTCCTACCTTCTGCAGATAAGCAAGATTCTCCAGACACCCACATGGCTCATCCTTGTCCACATGAATAGACATTTGTAACAGAACTGTGCTGAACACAATACTCACTCATATGGGTGCCTACCCTCACTTGAGAATTTAAACAAGCCCTGGGCTTCAACTTTTGTTTAAATATATCCATGGGAAGCTGTGATTAAACAGCAGTGATCCACAAAAATCTGTGTTCAACACATAATCTGGATAGAACAAAAAAACACCCATCAATCTGTAAATCTCATTGTAGCACAAAAGACCTTCCTGCTGCCTTTTGCCTCTATATCGAGCTAAAAACCAATGCAAGTGAGAAGTTCTTAGCAGAGAGACCGAAGATAATGATAAGCATCTGCATGATTATTCTTACAAGAAGACAGGCACCTATAAAATGAAGCAGTCTGAATTCCTGTAGGGAACTAAACAGTGGATTACCCAAGACCCAGAACTATCACAATGCTGCACTGAAATATGTCTAGTACCTGAAACAAACAGAAGAGCTCTGACTAGGACGAAAAGACATCCCCGCATTCAGAGCAACCATTACCTAACAACGGCCACAATAAAGTGCCGGGCAAGTGTATTGGCATTACTGAGGAATGCAGAACAAAGCTCACATTCATAGCAAGTTCTAGAGAGACCACAAAGCAGTGACAGGTGAGTGTCTAGAAATGTATGAGAATTATTTGCTTTGAATCAGATCTACAATTAAAGCAATCACATTTCCTTTATTTTCTTCAAATGTGACTGAAGTTTTAAAGGAACCAAACAAATTATATCACCTATGTTCAAATCCTCAGGAGTAAAGCATCATCATAAAAAATGATAAAAATTAGAAAATCAACTGTTCTAATTGTAAAGTCTTTACCCATCCATAATGGGAACTGAAGTACACAGGGAGTATTTGGAGGGTAAAAAAAAAAAAAAAAAAACCCAAAAAACCACAAACCAAACCCCCCACCCCCCCCACCCCCACTTCCAGTAAGTTAAAATGTAACATTTGTTTTTGTTAATAAGAAACAACTTCTTAGAAACCAAGCAAAAATCTTCTGGTTAAACACATGAATCTGCATTGTCTTTTGCTTTAAAAAGTACATTTAAGAAGGTGTTCAATATAGTAAGTAATGTATATATTTGACCAAATCTACAGCTTAGCAAATAAATACACAGTTCAGATATGCACTGGGTTATAAAATCTCATTTTCAAGCCACTTTGTTTCATTTCTGATTTGTCAGTCTACCTTAGATTGAAATTCCATTAGGATTCAGAAAAACATCAGAAAGCAATTCATTAGCTACAATCTATGTTCAATATGCAAGGCACATAAGAAAACAGCTTTTCAAAACAAACTTTTCTTTCAAAGTAATTAACCAGTAACATTTGCAGTTGACTGAAACCAATTCTAGCTGTCACAGCCTTCAAGGCTGTAAGCCTCAAGCCTTAATTTTATTCACTGACTGGGAGAAAACAAGATTTTCTGCTTCTTCAACTCCACCAGCTTTGAATAAATTATTGTAATGAAAACATATTGTGGTTCAGTGCCAGTGCAGAAAGATCCCAAATAGCCTATTCTGTTGCTTAAGACATTTCAAATTCAATCTCTATTTTCTTCAGAAATGTTTTCCATCGTTTAATTCAATTTGAAATTATAACAGATCTACCCTTTTAAGATACATGTCTCCTGGATACAGTTCAAGGTATCTGTTACCAGTAAAACAGCAGATACCAACTGGTAACAGACTGCTGACACTTTTGAATTCAACATTAGGACACAAGTGAAAGCGTCACCCCAGATGATAACATCATGTAGTAACATAAGCAGCCAGTGTTATCTTTCTGAAAGCTACTTTGCATTACCACTTAATGGAAGTTTTACCTATAAAAGGGAATGCACCCTAATCCTCAACTAGCCAGTCCTTCAAAATAATCACTAAAAAAACAAACAAAAAAAAAAATTCATTTAACAGGCCTAGTATATTCCTGTATTTCCTTTTTTTTTTCTGATAATATTAATTGCCTTCAGGCTTCATTGTGGCTTCGCATAACACCAAAATTTTCATGACAGTGACAGAGTCTCAAAGCAGCAGCAACTTATTTTGAACTGCAGAAGTGCAGGAGGAACAGTCTCTATTTTAACAGTTCTTCAATTGGGAAAAAAATTATTATGAGGCCATGCAGACCAAATGCAACATACTCAGGAAATACAGCTATCAGTCATTAAGTTTTTAAGGAAAAAAAAACAATCTGAAGGCTATGTTGTATTTAATGAAACAATTTGCAGCAAGGCAAGAAGCCAGTCCAAAGCTCAGAGGGGAGCAGTCTTTAACAGTATGAACTAAACAGAAGTATTCACTAACATGGGAAAAACCCCCAAACAACAATAATTCATGCTTGCAAAGCCATATTGCTGCACAACATTAGATATCATACTGATCTAAACTGTTCATTTACAGGTCTCTTATTGTTGCCTTGGCCCAGACCACTTGGTTTGCCGTCTATATGGAACAGAAAACATCAGCAGTGCTTTAAAAACATTTGACGAAAATACAGATGGATGTCTTACACTGAATGCTACTGAAGTCTGAACATGTCTCATACAACTGGTTTAGATTTAGTTTTCTTCCAACTCAGCTTCTCACTTCAGTGGCATTTTAGCTTTGCCTAGATGCTGGCTAGGAACAGCTATCTCTGCAACTGCCCATCTGAGGCACAGTCAGGTGAACCAAGTCACTCAGAATTAGTTCAGTAGCACAGCAAGGTGAAAATGATAAACCGGACAGAATCACAGCAGCGACAGCTACCAGCAGCGTGAATTCATCTGACAGCAACAGCAGGAGACCTTTCACAATCACCAAATAAAGCACTGATTTTACAGTTCGATTTTTTCAGGCTGTCACCACTGTTGGAATTAAACATTCATTTTCAAAATGCCGTATGTCTGACCCCCCCTCTACATTACGTCTAAATCCTAATTGAATTTTAAGAAGTGAACACATTTATTACAGTTTTTCACTGTATGTCAATTGATGAAACCATATCACCAGAGAAAGAAATTATGAAAACAGGAAAACAATTGCAGATCTGGTATTAAATGACGAAAATGTAGCCTCAAGAGGAAAATCAGTGCATCATAGATTAAATATTCTTTATAAAGCAAGGCTGAAGCAAGACAAAAGTAACACAGTACATCATATAGGGACAAGAAAAGCAGTAGCAACAGTGCTCTCGAAAATTTAGGATCATACTAGAACATTGATGGTATGCCAATATTGGTGTTCTGTGGTGCGCTGGGTAAAAAAACACAAAACAAACACATCTTTGACCCCTCCCCTCAACCATGCAGTCCCTCCACAAGGAAAGAGAACCTAATGTTTGTCTGCTGTGGTACTTTTTTTTCTCTCTATTCAAGGAAGTTGTAAGTTCCCACAGAAAATAATGGTACTCCAGCTGCCAGTCACTGCTCCCAAGTGGCTGGGGCTGTCCCTTTATATGCTTCCCTTGAAAAAGAGACTCGAAGGGCTCTGCTTCCAAAATATTTTTTACTGCTTTTCCAGAGCAAAATATCATCCTATTTCCTATACATTAGTAATTTTTTTCAGGATATGTCAAGAATTAAAAGAGCTTGTGCAGAGCACACACAATGGATTATCTACACTGGAAAAAAAACCTGGGTTTTTATGCACCTTTTAAGTTAACAAAAAAAAAGAAAAACAACCCTTATGAAGAATACAGTCTGAGCCTAGCTCTACTCATTTGAGAAAAGATGTTTTTGATTTGCTAGCCCTAATATTTGAAGTTCTTAAAAACACCACCGCAGGAACAGTGTAAACTAATGCATAGTCCTGCCATCTGTGGTGAATGACACCATGGGGAAGTTTAACTTCTACCTTATTTCTACTAGCCTTCAAATAAACAGTATTGCATCCATAAACCTACACTGGAAAGTTTTTTAAATCTGAGCTGAAAAAAACCTTTGTTTACCGCTGGTCAAGTAGATTAAACATGAAGTTTTTCCGTATCTGCACATCAGCTGTGTTACCAACTAATTCAACAATCCCAGATCTATCTTTTTACGCTTATTTCTCTGTAGAGAGAGAAATCCTGCCTTCCTTACAAGGGCATCGAGAGACCGTACTTGAGAATCAAAATGCAATATAAGAAGCTAGAAGCTTTAGACTCCCTACTTTCGTTACATGCCCACTGTTGTTCTAAACAAATGCAGCATTTAGCTCCCAGCGGTTACTTCCGCAAGCACAGACGAGGAAGCTGTTTCTGCCCCAGCCCTGCTTCGCGCCGCGGGACCGCAAGTCCCACTCCGGCAACTCAGCCCGTGCAAGTCCCCGCTCCGAGCGGCGCTGCCGGCGCCGGGCCCCGCTCCCGCCGCTCACCCTTGACTTTCCCGAAGGTGCCGACGCCCAGCGTGTCCCCCAGGATGTAGTGCCCGATCTTCACCCGCCCGTGCTCGTGCTTCTGTTTATCCGCCACCGCCGCCATCTTGAGGCAAGGGCCGAGCCTGCGCATAGCGCCCGCCCGCGCCGGGCCGGAGCGCCGGCGGGGAGGAGCAACCACAGAGCGCCCGCCCGCACCCGACCCCGGAAGCGAATGGCGCACTGGCCGCCCCCCGCCCTGCCCCAGGAGCAACCACTGCGGCTCCCGGGGGAGGCCGGGCCGGCCCACTGGCGCCGGGGGAGAGCGGCTGGGCCCCGCAGCGGGGAGGTGGCGACCACGGGGCTCCTTGTCAGGAGTGGGCCCCTTGCCGTGGGGCCGCCTTCATAAAACAGACCTTCCAAGTCTGTATTTCCAATGACCTTGTAAATTAAATCTGCTTGTTCTCCTCAGTTCCTCTTCCCACATCCAGACCCTAGTATGGGAATACCAAGGAAAAGTAGGAGTCTCTGAACACCAACTACCTTGACCACGTATCCTGGCCTCTGGCTTGCCTTGCCAGCCGCTCACACCGCTCATTCACACTGCATTTAAGCCACTAACCTGTCTTCCATCCCATGCAGTAGGTATTATATACACCAAAGACCATACATCTTTTATTGCTGACTATAACTGGAGTAACTTTTTAAATCGCATTCCAATCCCACACTGAAAGAAACACATAAACCTGGCAAAAGAGTCACTATTAGATGAGTATTTTCAAATGGAGAGGCCATCAGTTGAAGAGGAAGCTTATGGACAACTCATACGCCTTCACTTCCTTTCCGCAGTACTCTGGACTAAGTGAATGATTCAATCTGAAATGGTTTCTCTTGCCTACCCTGCACAGCCCCTGAATGTGTTTGCAAATAGATAAATACATCAGACAGCAAGTAATGAATAATTTATTCTAGTAATGGTCCTAAATCCGATTCAGAGAGCCTTCAATATTACTTATGTTACCGTCATTAATTTAACAGTTGGGAAGCAGAAATTCTGGTCTATGCAAAAATTGTATATTTTAAGAAATTCTTCTATGCTAATGGCATAAAAAATTTCGTAGGGAAGTAACCTTGAGGGGTGTTCCCACTCAAGGGAGAAATCTTAATACACTCACTTTGGAAAGGGAAAGGATGTGTCAGAAGTGCAGCCATTAAAAAGTGGGACTGAGCTCTTATAGTATATAAACCACATACATAAAGTGATTGTCAGCCAGATGTTTCTAGGTGACCTGTGTCAGCTCAGCAGCCTTTAGCTCAGCAGCTTTACTTAAGTTATCAGCATTGTCATTTGTGGGTTCCTTTCTCAGGAACTTTGCCACATCCTCACCAATTTCTGGCAGGAAACATTGTTTTTCACATCCTCAGGATGTTTAACTTTGAATAGTTGAATCTGGCTGGTCTCAGCATCCTTCAACACCAGAAGTAGCATGACACCCCTCCTCCATCCACCTCTGATAACTGTTGTTAACAAGACAAAGTTTGAGGGATTCTACCCCACTTAGAGCATCCTGCTACATTACATTAGTAATATTACACTACACTACAATAGAATTGTACAAGTTTTGAAGCGTAATTATAAAAATTATTTGGCCCGATGGTAGAGCTTTGGATCTAAAAATCTTGTAAATTACAAGTAGGAAACACACACACACAAATCAGAATATACAAACTAGCTTAGTTCATGATCTGGGAATTTGGGGAAAAATATTTATTGACAGGCTACTGAATTTCAGGGTGAGATTGGATAGTAATCTAATATCAGGAAAAGAATTGACAAATTCTCTTTTGTGATGTAAAAAGCATTACTTTAACCTCTTGGAAATATCCTTTGTAGTATGAGGAGAAAATTATGTGTTGGACATCACACTGGGAAAAAAAAAATTGATTAAATCATAGCTAGCTGAAGAGGGAAAAATTATTTGGAATGCCTGCAGAGTTCATTAGTGTCTTGATACCAAATGATTAAAAGCTGTTTTTGACTTTAACTCAAGCTGTTGTCCTGATCATGACAATACAATGAGAAATCAAAAATTCTACAGGTCTAGACTAGAAAATTTTATAGTTTCATGAATTATTATTTCTTAATCTCTTAGATACCAAAACATTTTAGAAAATGAAAATAAATGAGCTGTTAAAGTCTGATGGGAACTAGACTATAGAAACCATTCATTACTTTTATATTCATAGCCAAAAGTATTACCAAAATAGTTTGTCCATTTGTATAGCGACTTTATGCTTATATCACTGCATTCAGTTTTACTCAAAGTTCTTTGTCACACCTTAAGCACTAAGTTGCTTAAAAAAAAAGAAAAGAAAAAAAAAGCATAAAACCAACAATAGGTAAAGTCTTCCAGGCTGAGTCAAATCAAACATAATCTAGGCCAAGCCTTATAGTAAGATCACAATGGATTAATATTTTAATATTTGATGCTTATGTGGAGCCCAGGTGTGCATGCCCTTTGTGACACACAGGGAGCCAGCGCTGTGATTCAGGGACACAGCAAGGCTTTCCTAACGCACAGACACTGCAATGCCATCAGGACCCTGTACAGCTCAGGGCCAGCAAGGAGACCAGGAGTAGTAGATGATGTAATTATTACACAGTACTAGAAAACAAAGGAGTGAAGACAAAAAGGAATATATTCTCAGGTTTACTAACAATATTAAAGAGGGAGTGTTAATGTGGGTTGTTTCTACTAGCTGGCATTAAGACTTCGCTGGCATCTTTGGTGAGACTTGCAAACAGGCACACACTTCTTGCCCTTCTTTTTGACTTCTGACTCTACATTACCACTGAATGTACAGCACTTTTCTTCTGCAAGCACCAGGTACTATTTCCACGTTCCCTCTCCTCCCTCTTAAAGCATATGTTTTGCCCAGCTCCAGGCTTGTACCTCTTCTGCTGTTTCTAGCATCCAAGTTGAAGACACTGCAGAAATCACAGAATGGTTTGGGTTGGAAGGCACCTGTAAAGATCCTCTAATCCAACCCACCCTGCAATCATCCAGGACATCTTCAACTACACCAGGTTGCTCAGAACCCAGTCCAGTCTCTCCTGAAATACTCCCAGGGATTGGAATCATACAGCTTCTCTGGACAACCTGTTCCAATGTCTCAGCAGCCTGATAGAAAGACTTCTTCCTTTTATGTAGCCTGAATCTACTCTCATCTAGTTTAAAAGCATTATCCCTTGTCCTATAACTGCAGGCCCTACTAACAGGTCTGTCCCCATCTTTCTTCCAAGTCTACTACAAGTATTGAATGGCTTCCTGGAGCCTTCTGTTTTCCAGGCTGGACAATCCCAACTCTCTGGGTTCATAGGAGAGGTGCGGCAGGCCCCCGATTCTTCTCTGTGGTCCTTCTCAGGGCATGGTCCAACAGAACATCTTTCCTGTTCTTGGGAGCCCAGAGCTGAATGCAGCGTTCTAGATGAAGTCTTTCTGTAGAGAGTAGAACAGAGGGGCAGAATCACCTTGCTTGACCTGCTGGCCGCACTGCTTTGGATACAGCCCTGGATGTGGTTGGTTTTCTTGTTTCTCGGCTGCAAGTACACATCGCTGGCTCATGTCCAGCTTTTCAAGCACCATTACCCTCAATCTCTTCATCTCTCAGCTGGGATTTGCCTTGAGTCAGGTGCAGGACCTTACACTTGGCCTTGCCAAGCACCTTTAAATTCACATGAGCCTGCCTGATCTTATCTGTGTCCTTCTGCATGGCATGCTGTCCCTTGGACATGTCAACTGCACCACTCAGGTGTCACCAGCAAATTTTCTGAGGGTCCACTCAGTCCTACTGTATCAATCATGTGCACTGTGGGGTAAGTTATACTTTGACATTCCCTTTATGGCTCATATGCCTACAGGAGACCTTCCTCTTCTTTGCATCCTTTGCCAGGTTCAGCTTTAGCCACACCTTGGCCTTCCCAGCCCTATCCTCTCACAATGCAGCAATGTCCCTATGCTCTTTCCAGGATACCTCTTCCTGCTTCTCTGTGTATTTCTTTCTTCCCCTTCAGTTTGGCGAGGTCTTGACTCAGCCATGCTGTTGGCTTTCCTTCCATGGTTTCTCACAGATGAGGATTGAGAGCTCTTGTGCCCTGTGAAATGCACACTTCAAGATCTGACAGCTCTGTTCCACTCCCATTCTGAGGGCAGTGGGTCCAATTGAAAAGCTCCTACAAGCTAGGAATTGCTGAACTCTCCTGCAGGCAGATGCTCATGCAGGCTGCTGTTGTGCTGGTGAGCTCAAAGGGCCTCACTCAGGACTACTGTTTATAGGGTTGCAAGATGACTGACTTCAGTCTTCAGCCAGTCTCCATCTTGGCTGCAATCCACGGCAGGAGTTACAGGAAACTTCCCGAAGTCCATAACCATATTGTTCCACTCAGGCAGTTGCAGGCAAGTAACATTCCTAGGCAATCAGGAGATGACTTAGTATCACTTGTCACACCTCCTTGGTTAGGCAACAAAGGCCCTGGTATGGCCAGTGTTTCTGATAAGTTCAAGGGCAGTTTGGGGTTGGGGAGGGGGGAATGGGGAGGTGTTCGGGGACATAATACATCACCACACAAGGATCTTTTACCAAAGGCAATCAAACTTTCACCACTGTAGTCACTTGAACACCTCTCTGCCTTTAAGAAACCTTCATCCGATAACCTTCTAAAAAGTGAGACTTGTACACTGAACAATATATGTAATTTCTCACATAATTTGGATGCAAAAAGCACGCATTATGGACTGGGTATGACAAAACTTCCGTATACATAAAGGGGCTGACCTAAACTGCCAGTGAGCATTATGCAGAGGTTCAATTGATAACCCTTGAGTTAAAATGCTTAACAAGATCTCAACAAAAGATTATACACTGAGCAACCAGCAAGGCAGCCTTTCAATATTTAACACACTACAAAGAAGAGCATCAAAATCGATTTCCTGTACAGTGCAAATATAGCTGACACATGAAGTACACAATCCTTTCTGAACAGGACTAAAAAACCACAAAAAACCAGTTTCCTGCCCCTCACCCCTCATTTTCACTATTGAAAATGGCTATCAAAATTCTTGCCCATAAAATGCATTCTTGCTGCAAGTAAAATTGTCCCTGAAATTGTTTGTTACTCCAAGTCATTGGAAGTTTCAGTCACTGTTACCATGGTGTGTTATTATACAAATATTTGTTTTTCGGGAGCAGAATTCATGAGAAGCTAGTAGGTAACAGCAGCAAGTAGCTAAGCACTTGGCCTTGCAGTGTTTTATGTCTGCAGGTCAAACAGGCTGCTCAGAGCAAAATCCCATGCTATAGAAGGATCACCTAAGACCCGGCAAGGCTTTCACTCCCACCCACAGTCACAATACCTGGCATACCTGTGTCCAACTGTGCCATCACTCAAAAAGCGCTTCGTTAGAATCTACTGACCTGCTTTCATAATGGCCTTGAGTTTATTCTCAGAGAATAAGGATGCATTTATGATTACTTCCTCCTAAATCTATGGGTGGTGTTTCCCAAACATCACCAAAAACCACGTTGCAGGGGCACTGCTTAGACCTGGGAATATATGGCCAGTAGTGTGCACAGGGTATTTTAAGAGCATCACTACCACTTACATTCTGACTTTCTCAAATGGACTAGTTAAATCTAGAGTACAGTGTATTTGTTACATGTTACAGAACAGCAGCAAATGACTTCTGGTTTAACAACCCAAAACAACTCAAATTGGTACACAGGAGTATCCAAAAGCTCTAACTCCATTTAAAAATGCAATAAAGAGCAGTCTGGCACTCCAATTTCACAACCTGAAAATTTCTTGTGATTTTGCAGAAGGTGATACATTAGCTGCTGATTCAGTAGTGACAAAGCAATATTCTGCTTCTGGAGGTTCATGACAAAACTAAAGAGCAGTAAGAACAGCCTCAGAAGCTTAAAGCATCACTGGTTTTACAGTTTCTAGTATTGTCTCTGCAAGGCATCTGAAAGTCCTCTAAATCCTTGCGGTAATTACTGCAATTCTCCAGACTTTCATGGTAGCACCTTATGATCACTTTCTTAGTATAAGTTTGAATGCCAGTAACACACAATGTAGGGTACAAATTCATAAGGCATTAACCTGTAATTTTTATGTAACTCCAACTGACTTACTACTTACTATTTACACCCAGCACAATTAACTCAGATCTGTATGTCAGCTTTCCACACCAACCCCACCAAACCATTCAGGCAATTTTGTCCCAACCACAGCAAACCTCCAACCCCCATCTGCAATACATGTGCTCCAGCCTTGGGATTTTCTTTTTGCCCAAGAAGTAATGATCCACACAGAAAGCAGAACCTTTGCAGGCTTTTCCATACCCCAGAGCAGTGAAAAATGAACAGTACTGGAAATCCCTCTTTCACTAAAGTCTCCCAAGGCAGCACATAGAGCCATTATTATAGCTACTATTTTTAAAACAAAATTCTGGCTCTATGCTATGGCATACTGAGATCAGAGGCACACAGGGCAAATCCATACTACCAACATTCCACTTCTCTGGCAGGGGCCTCTTTTGAGTAATACATATAAGCCTCTTTTTCAGTTCAGTGCAGAGATTATGGTCCTTTTCAAGATAGGTACTACCAAATGAAGAGTCAGTTAAGGGACTGATTTAAATTAATCAGTTCAGAATTTATGTAAGTATTTATGTATTTTCATGAATACTACATTTTAGTGAAGTACGTAAAAAAGGTGACAGATTTTTCTGGATAAGACCATTTATTTTAACAAACAGATGAGTCTTTAAGATGAACTGGAGGCTGCAACAGCTGCTCTCTTGGGCTTCGGTGTGGTTCCCTCACGGAATCCATTCCTGCAAGTAGAAATATTGTTACCACTTTTTGAGAACTTGATTCCTACTCCAGGTTATTTTCTGACAGTCATGTTTTAGATGAAGCACACTAGCTTTTTTCAATTTATCTCAGCAACGCACTGAAACCACTACAGAGTTCATCCATTCAGACCTTTGTAAAAAGAAAACAATTCAAAATTGTCTTGAATAAGCAGTATGGTTTTCACTCTCTTCTGCTGAGTAAGTTTGACTTCTTAGAACAGGAAGACTTCATTACCTGAGTGAACAGTGCAAATATAGCTCACCTGCTGAAAACACATCTTAGTTCACATTCCTTCCAAACAATCTGACCAAAGAGGTCCTGTTTGTGAAGCCTATTTCTTACAAAAATCCTCTATGCCTCCAACCACACTCTTCAGCCTTGAGCTGGCTTTTGGATGACATTTCTACTTAAACAACACTCAGTGGAAAGCAAGCTACAGCTGCATACCAGAAGGTGTTTTATGGCTGCCACTGGAAAAGAATGATCTAAGCAAAACAAATGAATTGATCCCTCAACCACATCCAAGACTGAGACTTAAAAATCTCCTACCTCTTGCTAATAAAGCCCATCTACATTTTTATGACAAGACTCCTGAATTATGTGATATTTTTCATATAGCTTTCTTGTGTAGCACACCAGAAGCTACAGAGTTCCATGGGAGTCATACAGAATTGGAATCATACAACTCCCCCACTATCTCCCAAGTACAACCAAAAGCTCTGTAACAAGTCTTAGAAACTTGCAACTCAGGATCTGATATAATACCTATTTAATGCTAATTCTAAATAGAGAAAAACCAGAAGCTGTTCTCATCCTGGTCATTTTTTCTGAGTGAGCAAATGGGGACTGGAGTGCACTTTGAGACTTATCTCTATGAAACTTCGCACTTTAGTGTAATCATCTGTTTAACTGAGTCACAAAGAGGGGCAATACCAAACAAAGCATTTTTAGACGTGGGCATCTTATTACAATAACTTGTGTGTTCTGTACTACCTTCACTTAGTAGAAACATCAAAACTTTTTATACACCTTTTGTCTTACCAATAACATTTTTTATATCTTCAAAGGAGGATAAAATGCAGCCAACTATACAAAGCATCACTTATTTCCTGATATACTTAAGAAAATCATACCCCATTAAGTGGTACTACAACGAAATTAAAATGCTAACTCTGAATTTCATCATTAAGTAGATTCTATGCAGGATTTCACACCATGCTAGTCTGTAATGAAATGCTGTACCTGAATCGACGGTAGACCTTTTTCAGGTGCCTCATGCGACCAGTACCAGTGGTGTTGCGTCTTTTAGCCTTGGCACTCCAGTTATCTAAAATATGTAAGCCACTGTTATTTACCTGCACCAAGTAATTTTAGCTGCATGTTACATTTGTATGATACAATTATTCAAGCAGACAAAAGAAAAAAAAATTGACTATCATTTAAGTCAGTTTCTATGCAGTAATACTGCATATTACCTAACATATAGTTAAATTATCACTAATTTTAACAAAGCTGATTTTAACAAATGCAAAATGACACAGTATTCCTCCTTGTATGGAAAACACGTCAAACTACTGAAGGAAAAGAAATACATCTTTTTTAATTAAAGCCAGTTAAAAGTTTGTTACTTACACTTTCTCTTACGCTTAGCAGGGTAACCACATTTCCCACAGGTAGATTTCTGCAGGTGGTACGCCTTGGACCCACATCGACGACACAAGGTGTGTGTCTTATTTCGTCGCTTACCAAATGACGATGTACCCTTCGTCTGAAAAGCATTTCAAGACACGGAAATATCACTAACACTTCCAAGTCGCAAAACTAAAAGAACAAGCCTTAAAAAACCGAGCGCAAACCGAGTCGTATACACACGTCAGAGGCACATTCAACTCCGAACCACAACTCAGTTTCAACTACAGACAGCCTCCATTTTCAGGACTCACTGCCGCCATTCCTTATGTGCCCCTGCCCCTGTGCTTAAATAAAAC
>WEKY01040104.1:0-15477 GCA_013390045.1 Picathartes gymnocephalus | reverse complement strand
GGCCGCAGCCCCGCCGCCCAGCCCGGCCAGGGCACAGCGCGGGGCCTCTCCCCCGCGGCCCGGGCGAGCCCTGCAGTGCCCCCGGGCTGGCGCAGCCTCGGATGGCGGCGGATGCCGCACGAGTGAACGCGGCACTCACCATCTTCGCCGGCCGCCAGCACCAAAGAGGCCGCACCCCGCCCCACTTCCGCCAGGGCCCCGCGAGCGCTTCCGGGGGCGGTCGCTCTGGCAGGCCCGGGCCCTGTGTGAGGGGGCCCGGCGGGCACGCAGTGCGGCGTGGCACTACCGGCAGTGCCGGCACTCCGGCACAGCGCTGCGCACCCCGGGGCTGCCAGGCCAGTGCTTCAGCTGCAAGTCCTGACTGCTCACATCGACAGTCAGGAAGAGATCGACAAGGTCATCCAGTCTACCCGTCCGCCCAGAACTTCCCCTAAAGCACATTACCCAGGGCCGGAGTCAGATGCCTATTGAACACCTCTAGGAAGAGCGACTCCACTACTTTCTGGGTAACCAATTTCTGACAACCCAGACAGTGACACAGTTTTTAACGTGAATCTTCCATCTCTCAGTTTAAGGCCATTTTCTGTTGTCCTTCCTGTAGGCACAGGAGAACAGACCGGCCCCCACCTCACTACACCTTTCTTTCAGGAAGTTGTAGAGAGCAATGAAGTCTAATGGGTGAGTTTTAATGAGTGAAATTCAGGGACAGGGTACTCCTGCCTGTAATACAGAACTTTCAGAGTAGGCTTGAACAACAGGCCCTCCTGTGCTCTGTTTGTCCATGTCCTCCCCCAGACCCCTCCACGGTGCTAGACAGTCTGTCTGAGGTCAAAAGCATTGCAATAGAAGTCATGGGCACAAACAAGAAAAGTGGTGACAGCACCAAGCCTGACACCAAGAAATATTTGGACAATGCTCTAGACACATGACGTGATTCTTGAGGCTGTCCTGTGCAGCGCCAAGAGTTGGTTGATGATCTCTGTGGGTCCATTCCAACTCAGCATAATCTGTGATTCTCTGAAAATCTATTATTTAAATTCTCACATGCCTGCCTACTACGCATCTTCAAGATAGACTTACAATCTATACATAATTTTATCTTGCGAGGGTTCATTTCAGGGGAAATTGGAGAAATTTATATATATCTTATTACTAGATCATTACCTTGTCATCCCAAGCAAAGCCAGACATTGATGCTATAGCCAGTTTATTTATCTTTGATTGTAGAATTATGTAACTTGTCTTGCACTGCTTGATGAAAGCGTGTCTTTATCTGGCAGGCTAGGTCTTACTCCTGGCTGACTGACTAAAAATGCAGCTTTTCCAAAATGCAGCTGTCTGAGCCCACCAGAAGCCAACAAATTGTGAGCAACTCTCCCCCATTTTTTTGTTTAAAAGAAAGAGAATTAATAAAATCTTTAGATTTCTGTGTTGTCTTCTTCCCCACTCAGGGGAGGATTTTCCAGTTCATATATGTCTTGTTCTACTATTAATATAGCAGGTGAATTTGAGGAGGTGGAAGTGGCCTTAATAACCATTCTCTTTAAACATGCAAAAGCAATAAAAATGAGAAACAGAACTAAACAGAACCATAAAATGTCCTTGAGAAGAGAAGAAAGCCATCCAGACAGTCCCCAGCCAGAGAAGATGTTCTTGATCCAATCTCCGGATTCAACTTTGACATTCCTAATCAGTCCACACATCTCCTGAATATAAGAGTGGGTATTCTGGGTATGATCAGACAAATTGAAGCAGCAGAGGCCTTCAAAGTCTTTGCAGCTATGAAGGAAATCAATTGCTGCACGGTGTTTTAGGGTAACTTTTTGGTTTGTTTCCTTGTCCTCCAGGAGTTCTGCTAGGGCTTCTGACATAAGGTTGGCTTGTTTAATCACCCAACATTCTAGCCCGCTTAATTCAGCTAAGGCTTTAGCAGCTGCTACCCAAGATAAAAAGATGGACACAGCTGCTTGATGAAGATGAGACCTGTGGTGAACTTCCGAATTACAGTTTTCATCATAATTGTTGTAATCAGCCAATTGGTTTTGACCGGTCTCCCTTTTTGGACATGCCAATTTAAGATTGTTATTCCAGTTAGTAATTTGAGTTTTTTTGGGGGCAAACAGCAACAGCTTGCCCAAGATACAGGGACCTCCTAAAATACGAGAGGGGATGCCCGCCCAAGCCCAACTGCCACAAATTAAAAAGGTGCCTTTTTCTAGGGACTTAGGTTCAATAACCGAGGGGAGTTTGGAAACTCCAATGGCCTTGGCACCAGCTTTCAGGGGTGTAGTTTTGTGCCTGAGGTCTAACCATCGTAACCTTAGCATAATCTTTGATGGATGGGGTACGGTACCAAAAGGTTACATAATAGGGGGCTGGTGCCAAGAAAAGGAGATCTAATTCTTGTGGTTCACGAGACATCGTGTTTAGATTTTCCACATCAGTCATTAGGGTAAGGAGAGGGTTAGAGGGAGGAAAAAAGAATAGAAAGGGAAGTGGGGTAAGGGTGATATTTTTTGGTTTTGAAAAAGTGGCTCGGGAGTAGGGGATCCCCACCAAACATGTCAAAAAGGGGTTGTCTACTGCTCTGGTTGAGAGACAGAAACTGTCTTGCTTGAGGGTCTCTGCCAGATGGACCAATATGTTTTTCTATGGCTGCAGGACCACCCCGGTATCCACTGATGGCAACAAAACAAGCAGGATAAAGAGATGCAGGGTAAACATGGTGAGGCTTTGTCCGGATTTGGCTGCAAAACATAAACATAAGGATTTAGTAAAGAGAGACACTTTAGGGAAAAGGTTTCAGGATTCAACAGACACATGGGAAACCAAGGAAAAGCCTAGGCTGGGGTCTGGGTCGGGATCTGGGTCCTCCTTTTTCTTCTTTTTTTTCCAATTGAATGCTGCAGGATTCTGAGAGGCAGTTTGTGGAGCAGAGTCAGGAGGCTTATTGGTGACTGCAGCATGAGGCTTCACCCACTTGTGGGGTATCCATTTTGGACCATTCAGTGTGGACACACATGCATAGCTGCAACCACAGGTGATATGTTTATAAGGGCCCTTCACTTGTTGCGTTTCAGTGTCTCTGATCAGGACTGCAGGTCTCTCAGTCAACTGGTGCTGTCCATTGTTGACAAAATGCCGAAGTACCAGGGGTTCTGGGTGTTCCATTGAGCAGTTCAAGAAGTTAATGGTGAAGAGGGCTTTAGACAACCTATATATAGGTGACAACTGCTTGTACTCTTCCCTTTGTTGACAGAGTACCTTTTTTAGTGTCTGATGGGCTCTTTCCACAATGGCTTGAGCAGTGGGGGAATGAGGGATACCTGTGATATGGGAAACTCCCCATTTTTGTAAAAATTCCCCAAAAGCCTTGGAGATGTAGGCTTGGCCCATTATCGGTTTTTATCTTTTTTGGAATCCCCAGAGTGGCAAAGGCCTGAACCAGGTGTTGCTGGGCATCTGAGGCCTTCTCTCCTGCATGGGCTGAAGCATAAACTGCGCCTGAGAAGCCATCTACCGAAACATGTATATTCTTTGTCCTCCCAAACTCAGGGAAATGTGCCACATCCATCTGCCACACCTCACAGCTTTTTAACCCTCTAGGATTGACTCCAGCTTCCATAGAGCGTCGTTGATGTTGTTGGCAATTAGGACATGTCGCCACAATATCTAGTGCCTCGTCCCTCCAGAGATGGAACATCCGAATGAGGGCCGGCACATTCTGATGGAAATGGGCATGACTGAATTTGGCTTGTTGGAAAACGTCCGGTAAAGTGGAACCTTGAATGGGAGCGGCCAGGGCATCTGCTCTTCGGTTGCCTTCTGCAATTGGGCCTGGAAGGTCAGTGTGTGACCTAACATGCATGACATAATATGGTTGCTCTCGGTGGGAGATTAAACAGATCTGTTTCGAGAGCAAGCGGAAAATTTCCAGATTGTTAACCTCCTTGAGGCACGCATTTTCTACCCTGGACACTACTCCAGCTACCTAGGCCGAATCAGTAACCAGACTGAATGATTCAGAAAACCTTTCAAAGCCTCTGACTACTGCACAAAGTTCAGCAACTTGGGATGATCCTTGGATCACCTTTACATCAGCCTCCCACTGCTGAGTCTGAGGATCCCTCCAAGTCAGAAATGACTTGTGAGATGCTCCAGAGCCATTGGTATAAACGGTCAGACCTTCTAGAGGTTTCCTGCTTTGGCCTTCTTTTGGAATGATGTTAAACACCGAATTAAATAATTTATGCTGTGGCCTATGGACTGAAAGTTGTCCCGAGTAGGAGTCCAGGGCAAACTGTAAGCTTTCATTGTTTTGCATTAAATATTCTAAAGCCTCTTTGGTTACTGGAAGGTGTATGCATGTCAGATCACACCCTGCCAGAGCTCTCAAATGTACCCTGGTGCGCATCACCAACTTGGCTATTGCCTCCTGTGGCGTTACAATGCTCTTAGAGAACTGATGGGGGAGGAATACCCACTCTATGATTAAGAGGGGATCCTTCTGCCCCTTGTCCCATTGAAACAGCAGTCCATGTAGGTGTGGCATTTTTCCCAGGAAGAGTGGGGAGGTACCTGTTAGCCTGCTTTATTGACAATGCAGACTGTACCTCCTCAAGCACTAGTCTTGCTTCTGATGTTAACTGCTGAGGAGAGTCCAGATCTTCATTAGTTCTCAGAAGATTGAAAAGGGGTGCTAGGTCCTCAGTAGTTACACCCAGCCATGGCCTGATCCAGTTTATTGACCCACAAACTTGATGTAACTCTCGAAAGGTCCTAGGGTCTTCTTTAATCACCACCTTCTGGGGAATAATAGTTCTGTTAGTAATTTCCAAGCCCAAGTACCTCCAAGGTGCTGTCAGCTGGATGTTTTCAGGCTGCAGCTCGAATCCCTCATGGGTCAAGGCATCAGTCACCACCTTCAGAGCCTTGTCCCGTTGATGGTCATTGGGAACACAAACTAGGATGTCATCCATATAATGTAGAATGATGACATTTTTCATCCTTCCTCGAAGTGGGGACAGGATGCAGGTGATGTACCGTTGGCATATGGTTGGGCTGTTCTTCATGCCCTGAGGCAACACACACCAATGATAACACCGCATGGGAGCTTCTCTGTTGATGGTAGGTACAGAAAAGGCAAATCATGGAGCATCAGCCGGGTCTAGGGGAATTTGGAAATCCTTAATGTCAACAATGGCCAATTTCCAATTTTGAGGTAGCACCAAAGGGGAGGGCATTAAGTGACCCCATGTCTTCTATCACATCATTGATTTTGTGCAGGTCCTAGAGGAGCCGCCACTTGTCCTTGCCCCGCTTTTTAATTACAAATACAGGGGAATTCCAAGGGCTAGTAGTGGGGATGATGTTACCCTTTTTTAGTTGCTCCTCCACGAGTGCGTTGAGCACCTTTAATTTCTCCGTGTTAAGCGGTCACTGATCCACCCAAACTGGTGAATCCATTTTCCAATTGAGTTTTTGGGTACGACACTCCCCAGTGGCCGCCATTAAAAGTCCTGTGGGGTTTTCGGGATACGAATTTGCACACCCCTCTGGGACATGGCGTCTCTTCCCCATAAGGTAAACCCTGTTTCCATCACAAATGGACATATACCGGCCAATTGTCTGTCTGGCTCCTAAACTTGAATGGTGCTTTTCGATTGTTGTGCCAATTGAATACCCCCTATACCTGTAACTGTGCCCTTAATGGGTTGCAGTTCCCACTCTGATGGCCACCTGTTGGAAGGGATAACCGTCATATCTGCCCCGTGTCCACCATGCCCGTGATGGAAACCATTTTCCCATTGTTTAGGAGCTTGCAGTCCATTTGGGGCTTCTCTCTTCCCAATACCTCTGCCCAACAGATGGAAGGGATTCCATCTGCCAGCAGTTTGCTGGACATAGGTAAAGCTTGGGCAATGACTTGGTCCTTTACTAGGAATAGAGGTGGACTGACACATTGAGCAAGGAGGAAATGGCTCTCCAACTCATTTTTAACCATTTGTGGGGCCATCTCTATCCCCACTGGAATGCCTTTGGTGTCACCGGGAACCACCAAGGGGACATTCAATTTATTTTTAATTGTCACATCCATGTTAACAGTCACTGGCACAGCCTTCCACTCACTGGTTTTAAAATAGAAACACTGGCAGAGAGTCACTTTAGATGCTTATATTACCATTGTAAGACTCAGTTGTCTTCCCCCACCCCATTTTTGTCTGAGTGCAGGGTGGTGACATGCTCACCCTCTAGTTTCCCTGTGGGGATGATGGGTCAGGGAGTTTGGGGACCCTCGGTACCGGTGCTGGTGCCCTGCAAAATGCGTCTAGAAGGGCACACTTGCCACACCGATAGCATATGAGTCCTCCTTTTAGTCTGTCTGGTTGCAATATCTCTGCCGAAAACATCTCGACTAGGACTCTGACTGCTCCCCCTCTTTTTTGAATTCTCAGCTGCTCAGGATCTACCAAGACATGTTGCATGCATGCCTCCACCATTTAGTCAGTCGTTGGTGGAGGGTCCATCGGGAGGCTCAGGATAACTTGGCAGCATGCATCATTGGCATTTGATCTCGCCAGCAACACCAGTATAGCTTCCTGGTTCACTGCGTCTGGGACTTGTTTTACAATCTCGTTTTTCAGCCGCTCTGCAAATTCTAAAAAGGATTGTCTGGGAGACTGACGAATGTTAGTTAATGTGATTTTGGGAGTCCTTGATGGCATTAGATAAAAAGCCCTTTCACCTAACTCCGTGACCTCATCTAGGACCTGCTTGCATATCAACCTAGCTTGGTCCTTAGGTTTATCCTTTGCCGCATAAATGATCTAATGTAATAGGATCTCCTTCATCATCTGTGGAGTCCTCAGATCGCTCTAGAATGGCAAAAAGGTGGTTCCTCAGTGACCTTTTCCAGGTTCGTTCCCACAACTGGTATTCAACTGGGGGAAGGACATCTGTGAAAATCTCTTAGGTCACTGGTGTGAGAAGAGAGTGTAAACTTCAGTAAGCTTTTAAAGTGTTCACTCTCGATCCCAAACTCCTTGTCTGCCTTCACGAGTTCCTTTTTATGAATGTACAGTAAGGCTTCCCAAGTGGGATTCCTTCCCGTACGCTGGTAAGTGACCGGAGCAGCGACAGGAAGGGCCTCCACATCCCTCAGTTCCGGTTTCCAGAGCATGGGAACCAGAAGTAGGAGCGTGGGAACCAGGAGTTGGAAGAAGCAGGGCGGAGCTAGTGGGAGGAGGGGCCAAGACATCAGAAATGACATCATCTTTAGCAGAGGAACCCAGAAAGGGAGATGGAAGGGAAGAAGGGGTGGGTTCTGATGTGAAAGGGGAGGAACCTGATGTAACATGGGAGGGGCCCAACACAACAGGGGCATAGGTGGGGACAGGGAAAGGGTAGGAGAGGGTTGGATACAGGAAATTGGGAAAAGATGTCACGAAGGGGTTGGTAGGGCCAGGGAGAAAAGGATTTTGGGGACAAGAAGAGGTGATGGCAAGCCCTGTGGCCAACACCATCTTGGGGCACACAAGTAACAGGGTTGGAACTACCATTTTGTTGAATTTTGGGTTTAACAACTGGGGAAGAGGGATTCGGAATGAGGGAGAAGGAAGGATCCCCGCCACTTGCCGGCTTGCTGACAGAGCTAGGGTGCTGGGGAGGTTGAGGAGAGCCAGAGAGTCGATAGCAGCCCTGTACCTTTTGGCAGTTTGCATCTCTCGATCTGCCCTGCTTAGGGGACAAACGTTTTGGAGAAATAGCAGGGGAAGAGGGATTAGGAGAATCAACTGGAGCAACTGGGGGAGAACTTTGAGGTTGTTCTTGTATTTTCTTGGAATTTCTCTTTCTCAATTTCTTGACCTCTGCATACAAAATCATACATAAAGAAAAGAACTTCTCAACAGAAGTGTCCCTTGTATTCCTTATAGAAGTAAGTTTCCTACCCACTCGTTCCCAGAATGAGGGGTTGGAGACATCTTCCAGGGCCATCTTCAGAAAGTACAAGAATACCCATCTCAGAAAACTTTTCAAAACCCTCTTAGAAAACTTGTTACCTCCCCTCACAAGAATACCCACAGCTTGGTGGTAGATCCCCTGCTGGGTTGAAGATAAGTGAGCACCCATAGTTTTTCTTCAACCCTTCTCCACCCAAATCCACAGAAAATTAGAGAAATAAAGAATAACAGCCAGAAGTAATCCCTGTACTTACCCCTCACTCCTTGGGTCAGGTCCCACGTAGACCTGCTGGTCTCCAAGAAAGAAAATCTGCGGACTTGGTCCTCCACCAGGGTGGGTTCCTTCTGCAAGCAGTTGTCGATCCTCCCTGGGGAGTGTCACTCTCCAAAAAGCAGTGCATTCCACGCCCCGGTAGCTGACCACCCAAAGGACTCACACTCTGGAATCAGACGATGTCCACTTCAGGTGACCCCTCTACCTAGATAGAGAGAGAGGCCTCAACTTGGGCACCAGCTGACGCGGCTCAGGCTGCCCGGTGAGCTCAAGCCACGATGTGAGTGGCCGTCCTCCGAACACACACACAACAACAGGCTCACACCAAGCTTCTTGGCTGGCAGGCTCACAGCTGTAAAGCACACAGATCCCAAAGGCGTCGGTGTGGGCAAAGGAGCAGAGGAGTCCTTAGGGTTCAGGTTCCAACAGGGTTTATTCAAGCAGAAGGACTCTGCCTGCCAGAGGATCTGAACCTCAGAAGGCAGGGAACAAAGGAGTGCAGAGGGTTTTATAGTGGGAGGATCTCAGGGGAGGGTTCATTCAGAGAGCCAATAACAGAAACTCAGGAGTGGAGTTTGGAAGGTAGAGATGGCAACTGGGACCATTAGGGAGACAGAGGGGAAGAGATACATTTGAATTCACCAACTGGGAACAGAGTAACAAGGACCCGTCTGGAAAGAAAGGAAGGGCTTAGGCATAACTGACAACTGGGGGGCAGGAGCCATCTGACACCAGGGAGGTGGAGAATTGCGTGATAGGCAAAGGGTCTTTCCAAGAGGGTAGGGGGAACAGGAACAAACTAAGTACAGAGAACAGTAGGTAAATACACATAAAAGTGTACCACAACAAGCAGCCCTCCCACTATGAATAAGTTGAACCCCCGTGACATGGAGCTCATTGATCAGAAAAAGGGGTAGTCCCATGGCATAGTCTCCTATTTAGTGAAGCTGTGTGACCTGCTAGATTTTCACTCCTGGACAAACCATGTTCATATGGTTGTCTCAGTACTAATTTATTCTCACTGGTTTCAGAGTGTAGCCTCTTGTCGAATTATTTTTGTGCTAATTTATGTACTGGGAGGCTCTTAACCTCTGCTAGGGTTGAGGGATGGAGGGAAAAAAAAATTTCAGCTTCAGCAGCACGGCTTCCAGACCCAGAAAGCTATGGCTCAGGCTGTTCACTCAGTTCTCTTTTGGGTGGCAATTTCTGTTTCTGAAATAGCAAAAGTCTTTGTCTGTATTCATTTCACCTCACATGAAATCCAGACATTTACTCCATCCATGGTCCTGCAGTAGTTAAAAAGGAGAGATTGGTTCCAAATGGTAAATCATCCCATCTTAAATTAGATGTCTAAAGTAGGGGGGAAAAATGGTCCTTGGGAGGAACCCTTCTTCCATGAATTCTAAGAGAAGCCTAGGCAGGCCCCCTAGGATCGGCACATACATAGGTGAAGTTAGGTGAAATTAATTTTACCCTGGCTTGCCTCAATGAAGATATTTTATAGTAGATCTGTCTTCCTTACCAGAAATCAAAGGAGAAATCGCAGCATCCTATGGATGAAATGTCATTCAGAAAAAAAAAAAAAACCCACCACTTAACTCAAACAGTATGAATACATTCTTCAGGCTGAACTGGAGTCCTATTTCTCCTAGCAGCCTTGCTGTGTGCCTTTTATCTAGTGCCTCCTTTGCTCTTTCTTTCTCACTAAATCTCAAAAATCTGGAAGATGGCATGGACATTGGACAGGTGCCATGGCAACAGCCTCCAAAGGAAGTCTGTTGGTTTGGCTGCCTGCAAGAATATGCAGGAATCATTCCTGTCTTTTGTGGGATAAAAATAATCTTTTTCATTTACATGTCTTCAAACCTGTTCAGAAAGAAAGATATTTGCTATCATCACACACTTGTCTTTAGTATTCAGGAACACTTTTAAGGTAGAGAGTGGGCAGAGCTGTGGCTGACCCAGTACCATTCCAGAAGATCTTAGCCCGTGTGACACTCACAGGGGAGAACAGAGTTCATTGCCCATTGCTCAGAACCCCCGGGCTCATGTACTGGCAGCTACTGAATGGCACCAGTCTAAACTCAGCACTGACTAATTCACACTGCTTCTTTGTTGCATAGGAAGTAATCCAGAATTTAGAAGGTGACATGTCTGGATTTAAGAACTGTCTTTTTGATGTAGGAAACAGCAGTCTGTCACTGCAGCTGGTATCCTGTCACAGCTTCCGCACAGCAATTTTGGTCCATCCAAGTTTGTTGATGGAAAAAACCCTTTGTTATGCCAACTGTGATCCTATTGAACTTCTAGGTTAGGGTTTATTGATTACCATGTTCTGCACCGTCTGTAGCCTGGCTGATCTGGTTGAGGTTAAAACACTGAAGTAAAAAATAGATACACCTTTAGAAATAAGCCTTAGAGTTAAGTCTAGCTCAGGGCCAGGGAGACTAGAACCGGTACTGGCTAGGCATTAGAGAGGAAGGTATGTGGAAGCAACAGATAACCTCAGTGGCATTTGTTTTGCTCAGGTTTAATGCCAAGCTACTATATCACACCATCACTGGGGTGCAGTACCACCACACCCTGTGGTGTGACTTGTTTCAAAAAACAAATTAGTTGATCTGGTTTGACAGAACTTGAACTGCTGAAAGGACTAGTGTGTGATAAACACACAAATTATATCCAAGCAAGTTCTGTCTACTGTCATCATATGGCATCACTCACTTGTGCACGTGTGTAGCACCGTTTGCGCAAGCAGGGATGAGTTAAAGAGATGGGAATAGTGAAAATTCAACCTTCATACATGTATGTTTGAAGCTAGTTAGCACTTAATATTTTCTTCAGTTATCTTCAGTGGTGCAGACAATCTGAAGTCTTTATTTCCTAGTGTGATCTCATAGATCACAGGCATGGCTTTCGGTATTCCTGAATATTGAACACTTTGACATAGGCAACAGCATCTCAGGAATGCTACAGGAAAACAGGAATTCAAGGGCAACATTTTCGTGAGGGTTGATTTGCTTGCCTTTGTTTCTGGGTATCATCCTAATTTGCAGAGGTAAATATCTCAGTTGCAATTAGTGGGGAAGACACTGATTATTTGTTGCCTAGAAGGCAGAAGTAGCATAACTTCATTTGTATAATATCCAGATTCTTCAGTTTGAAAACTTTCGTATGTGAGTTTGAACCAGAAACATTGGTCACCACAAGATGACAGTAGAGTTCAAGTAAAGCCCTTCTACTAAACAGCTCAGTAAAAACTCTTAAAACAGTAACAGTAAATTAGGTTAATAAATTGAAATGTTAATTAATATTATCTGTACAATTCTTACATCTCTGCGACAATAACAGAAAATTTTAGCAAACAACAGTGCTTATGGATAAGCCTGGTGTATCCTGCTAAGAAACTAATAAGCATAATAGAAAAGTTTTTTTATTTGTTTAAGATGAAAATAATTATGAGAAAATCAAACAGCTGACACTAACTTCTGAAATTACTTGTGCAATACAGTGCAAGTGATAAAAAAAATTATAACAGCTCAATATTTTTAAATTACTATTCTAATGCAGCCTAGAAGGTGGTTACAAGTAGGATGGAGGGAGACTTTTTACAAGGACATGTAGTGATAAGTCAAGGGGGAATGACCTTAAGCTGAAGAAAGGCAGGTTTAGATTAGGTATTAGGAAGAAATTATTTACTGTCAGGGCAGTGATGCACTGGCACAGGTTGCCCAGAGAAGCTGTGGGTGCCCCATCCATATTAAGTGTTCAAGACTAGGCTGGATGGGGCTGGTCTAGTAGAACGTGTCCCTGCCCATGGCAGGGGGGTTGGAACAAGATGATCTTTAAGGTCCCTCCCAACCCAAATCATTCTATTATTCTATTGCCACTCCTTAGCATCAGAGAGAGAGAGAGACTAGATAATAGCCTTCAGACCACCTTGAGGGTAGCACATACTTGTAGATCATAGCAGAAGCATGACTACCCTCGCAAAGAGCAGGAAAAAGAGCTCCCCGCCCATTTCCTCAGCTACCTTTAACCTTTATCTTCGAGTAGTTGCAGGGGGGATCCTGGTTTCTTCCCCACTAGAAATCACACTAGAATCTTTCTTGTTCCATCTGGCTAGGGGAACAGGGAGAGCATATCTCTGCACAGCAGAGGTAGGAACAAGCCTGAGACACACTTGCTACACAGTGTAGTATTGTCTTGTTAGTATTAATTTTGATAGAAAAGAAAAACAAAAACCTTTATTCATCTTGTCTTGTTTGATACTCGTCTTAAAACTTTGTTGCATTATTCATGCACAAATGTATCCACACACAAGCCTAGAGCAAAATTTTCATGGGGAGGTACAAAAAGTATTTGAGCTACCACCATCTGGTGTTGTAGTCTGAATCACATTCCAGGTGGAAACGCCTAGCTTCTAACCTCATGCCTCTTAATTGCAGCAGAAAATATTTTTGGGAGTTGAGAGGAAAATGTTTGTACCAGTACAGACTACAAAGTACTGGACTTAATTTTCCTTCAGAATGTTCTGGAATTTTTGAAAAAAGGCTGGTCAAATGGTTGTCTGAAATGGCATAGGTTTGGTGGGTCTCGTAGTGGCAAGGCAAATAAGCTAAATGACCTTCTGAGGTTCCTTCCAGCTGTACTTTTGTCATGCTGTGATTTCATAAAAGGCCTCTAACTGTAGAGACATAACTGTGTCTCTAATCTCTCAGGCTGTCATTTTCTCAGAAAAATGCATTTGACCAATTTTATACTTGGAAAAAAAAAGGTCAGATCATCTCAAATTCTCCTTTCAAATTTTGTCTACTTTTCCTATTGTGGTGCCTGGCCAAATAAGTGCTATGTCCCCTTTCTTACAAGCCCACTGACAGGCCTGCATTTTAAACATCCATCCCCCATGTTATATAAGTCTCTAACTTGCATTTTCAGAGTTATTCTAAAGCACATTAAACCCAAAAGATTTATTATTGAAAATAATTATATAACTGAAAAGCAAAGGTTACCTAGTCATAACCCTGTGATTAGCTCAGTAGGTCAGAGCATGGTTCTAAAAACACCAAAGTTGTGGTTTTGATCCGTCTATCAGCCATTCACTTAAGAGCTGGGCTCAGTCATCCCTGTGGGTCCCTTCTAACTCAGAATATTCTTTGATACATGTGTGTATCTTTCTGTGCAGACACATACACAGATGGTACACACTAGCTGTACTAAAAATATTTTCTTTCTTTTGTACTAAAAACATATCAAAAGCTTGTCTCATAGCTAGACACAGCCTATTCCTAAGCCCAAGCATGATGGTTGAAATTTGCTAGCTTGGAAGCTGAGTGTCTAAACATAACTTAGAATGTCAATTCTTCTATACTTCCAAATGTTCTGTGTGAATGATACATGGGCATAATCTTTGGAAAAGAAATACAGTAATGACTGGTTGGGAAAAAAACATCTCTTTCCTGCAGAAGTGTTGGGAGTAACAGTCTTTGCCAGAAGCTCAGAAAAGGAAGCCAGCTTAAATTTAAAGCAAGATTCAAGCAGTTGGCTATCTTACCCTCTCAGTTTTCTCACTTTTTACATGGAATTACATGCTTGGCTAGTTATGTCTCTGGAATTACATTTCCTCCTTGTGTGTCTCAGCTGTGCCTTAAGTGCATATGTGAATGACTTTCTCTTTCATAATAATCTGATTTTACTAAATATGAGTCATTTTTCTTATCACCAGCCATTCCTTGGAACCTGGCTTGATATTCTCCTCCTGGAAATGCTGGAGAAATGCAGAGACATGCCTTTTTACCCTGCTTTCTGTCTCCCAAGGTAAGCAGGTAATTCAGTTTTACAAGGCTCATCCAGGTTTGGCACCTGATATTGTTAAAAGGTACAGCAAGTACATGGTAGAGTAAATTTTGAAATTTTTCATGTGTATTGCAGTTAGAAGTATCCACGTATGTGAGTAAATGCAAAGCTGTGCACAAAATGTAACGTATCTGATTTTCTTTTGGAAAACTGCATTTCTCACAAATATTTACTGTTTATAAGTTTCAAGTTTTACTTTAGACCTAACATTCAGGAAGAAAGATAAGTGTCTGCAGTAAAGTGGAACATGAAAGAAGAGGGCAATGAAGAAAATTGAGGCACTCATGTTTAATCTGAAAACCAGCAAAATGAGCCTAACACACTAGTTGTTTGTAAATGTGTTTACTTTATTTTACATCTCACTTCAGGAGTCCTAAAGAATTTACATTTTTCTTGCTCTGGGACTACTGCGAATGTTTGCTTTCTCTGGTCATCCTTTCCCTTCTCTAGAAATAAAAATATAAGCCCACTTTAAAGTAGAAAAACCTGTCACTTGCATAGCACTCTTTACCCTATATGGATTTGTGGGAGTTGCCTTTAATTTTTGGATGTGAGACACAAGCTGTAAGAAAAAAAAAAAGGCTTTGCAGTGGAACAGACAAGTGTAAATTCTGTGTTTACTGAAGATAAAGGCTTATTCCCCAGGTAAAATAAGTTCACTTTCCTTCATCAAAATCACTGTTGCATTTTATTATTTTCACCAGCTGAGAACCTTCCCCTAAGTACAAATGAATTGCTAACAAAGGTCAGCTCAACTGTGCAGTTACAAATGCTATCTTCTGTTTATTCTGGAATCTTTTCCCTGTATCAGGCATTTTCAGCTTTGCATTTACTGGAATTGAGGCATTCTGGCTCCATCAGGGAATTCCCCTAACAGCCATGCACAATTTCCCTCTTACACTACTTCACTTTGCCAAAAACAGAGGACAAAATAATGCCTAACCTTGTTAGTGTGTGTAAAGAGGACACAGAAGTGAAATGGAGCTTTTTGATCTTTGTACTTTTGGATCACAAAATGGAATTCACAATCCTGTGGCCACAAGGCCTCAATTAGACTACCGCACACATAATGGACAGTCTTCCAGATGGTACAGGGCAAACTCAACTTCTCCAGCAGACGGTGGAGAATATGCCAGTACATACACTTTTAGATTTGGGTTATCTCTTTAGTTAGTCCTTGTTAACTAATTGCACAGTTTTCAGCAGAGCTTGAACATACGTTAGGAAGAGATGTAGCCTAAAAACTGCCTCCTCAAGTTTGTAATTGACCTCAGAGCAAAACTGACCACCAGCCTTCTCAGAGTACCTTTCTCATGGCTGATGCATGTTTTAACATGGAGGTATTTTCCTGTCCAGCTCAAAGCCCAGCTGGCAGCTAAGCCCCAT
>WEKY01040100.1:98437-164379 GCA_013390045.1 Picathartes gymnocephalus | reverse complement strand
CCCTTCCCTTCCCTTCCCTTTCTGGTGACCAGTTATAGGTACCAAAGGAATGGCATAAAGCTGTCTCTGTGGAGTTTTAGGTTGGATATTAGGAAAACGTTCTTCACCCAGAGGGTGATTGGGCACTGGAAAGGGATACCCAGGGAAGTGGTCACAGCACCAAACCTGCCTGTGTTCAAGAAGTGTTTGGACAATGCTCTTGGGCACTTGGTGTGACTCTTGGGCATGTTCAATGCAGGGCCAGGAGCTGGACTTCAGTGATCCCAATGGGTCCCTCCCTTTCCAGGATATTCTAAGATTCTTACATACCCTCAGCAAGGTAATCAAGATCTCTGTTTCTATACCTACAAAGTAGTTCAGTAGCATGATATGAAATCGATTGTGTTGAAACCTCTAAGTATTCATTTATGGTGGTACAATAGGCTTTGTCAGTACCTCAGAGGAAAACTGTGTGTATGCTGCAAATGCTGACACTGAAGTTGTATTTATTGATAGGTATATTAAAGGACTAAGTGAGGCATAGACTGGGAAGCACGTGCCTTCATTTCCTTTTGCTCTTTTGAGCTCTGAGGACACGTTCATTGTGCCCTGTTGGAAGAATCGAGAAGATACTTACAGAGTGCTGGAACTTGATCAGTTCCCTTGCAGAGTTAAGCTTTAGACATGAATATGACATATCTTGAATGAAGGGAAAACTGGTTTTTACATAAGCTTACTTAGCAAAGGCTCAAGTACTAGGGAATGCATTCAATGTTTTGCAGTAAAATGCTCAACTGTATTCATTTTAAGTGGCTTGCATAAACATAGCTTATTACTCCAAATTATGCATATGCATTTGGATGTCTGAAACATTTGCAAGGCAAAATGTGGTCTTTTTGCCTCTAGAATCTGGTTTTAGATTTTTCAAGTGAGTATTTATAAGAGGTTTGTGGTTCTTTATTGGACCATGTTCAATCAATGTATTGACCAAATTGTAGTCAGTAGATTCTGGTGCTACCTGGGGCCAAGAACTCTGTGTGCAAAAGAAACAAGCTAATAAACTTATCTCAAAGTGTAACCACTGAAAGAAATTAGAGGCACAGACTAGCAATAGAAGCTGATTTGTGGTCTGCAAAAAAAAGCGAAGTAAATCGTTCTCCAGGATTGACTAAACAGGATGTTTTTGGAAGTTCTGCAGTTCACTTCTCAAATATTAAAAAACCATACAGACATGTATGGCCATATTTGTGTTCTGGATCTTAGGGGAGAATCACAACTTTGTTCTACATTGAGGGAACGTTCACAAATACGGCAATAGAGTGTACTTTGAAACACTGCAAGATTTAAGTGGGTAAGCTATATGAAAATTCATATTAAAACTCTGATGCCAAAAATACCTCCACAGAATGTCAGAACTCTCTTCAAAGAGAATTATTAATGCTGTCCATGCTCTTTGCCCCTTTGCTTTCATGCACCTTTGCCCATCCTTCTCTTCTCTTGTCACAGGCTCTGAAATTACTTTTCTGATTCCTTTTTTAACCCCTTCCTCTGATGTTCTTTTAAAGCGCAATTACCCTGCCCTCATTTTTCCTCTCAATTCCTTTTTACTCAAAATACAAACATGAACCATAGCCTCCTAGCATGAAGTCTCTAACCTCTTTCCGTGCATTGTCAGGTTTCCAAATGCTTAGTGATTTAGTAATAAAATTCGTCATTGGATAAGGTACAAAAAAAAGATGTTGAAGCAGGGGCTGAAATGCAGCACTTCCATTGCCCATGTGAGCGCTTTCACAGCTGGAGAGTTCTTCTAGCACTCAGATATATTGTCCTACATCTCCTCTGGCCATGCTGTGCCACAGTCACAGCAGGACAGCTGGCAAGCACTCTCCCCTCATCCTGCTCCAGCACAGGTTACACAATAATTCGTCTGGACCCCAGAGAGGATTATATCCAGCATTACCTAGTTTGTACATCTAGGTAAGATGTGGGACAGGCACCAAATCTCCCTCCTTAAGCCATTATGTCGTAAATTAGTACAGTCTTGGTGACATAGGAGGATTGCTGGCAGATACTAAAGCCTGTTGCTCATCAAGCACAGGGAATGATAATGAAGACCTGGAAGATTGCACTTTCTCCTTTATTAAGCTGACCAGACAGATGCAAGCAGTAATGTGGTTCTTAGCCAGGTGAGTGCCACTACTTCTCTGCTATACTGAGTAAAGTGCATTCCTTTTAACTAATCTTCAGCAGTCTCCTGGGTCAACAGTGCTGAAATTCAATTTTACCCCACAGCCCTTTTATGAATCTGAATAGGCAACTACTCAACGATGTAGACACACTAGGGAATGAAACATGACATTTTCCCCTTCCTTCTTGTCAGCTCAACTAATCTTATTTACTTATAACATGGCAATTACTATACTTCTCCAGTTAAATGTCCACTTTGTCCATTGCCATTTTGTTCAGTACCAAGTGCCTTAGAAAAAAATATGAGGAAAATCCCACAGCAGAGTAAGAGAGATCAGGGGAAAAAATGCTCATTACTGTCTCCATTTAAAAGTACAAATGTTGATAACATTATACTGCATTGCACTTACATTAACTCCAGACATTCTTGTTATCCAATCAAAAACTCTCCAAATGTTGTTAAAACTATTACAGATTTCTGCATTCAAGGATATCTTATAGAAGTTATCTGCAGAAATCAAACACCTGTTATGTATATTTTTCCTGTTGGAAATTAACTGCTATGTCTAATTATCTTTTTAAGGACCAAGATGTCTGTAGTACTTTTCAGCATACTCTTCACTTCTTTATAAGAAGAAATCCTAGTATGCATTCTCTCTTCATGAAGTAATTGTCGCAAGCTTATCCATGTTTCTGAAGCTTCCATGTCCTTTCATCTTTTCTGCTCCATCCATTTTGAGACAGAACACTGAGCTCACTTGTAGTCACCCAGCAAGTGCATACCTTTTCTGGCTGCAATGGCATTAACACATTAATTCTGATCCAGTTTCCTGCAGAGCTGCAAGGCAAAATCAGTTCTAGGGATTAAAACATTCCTTTTCTGTGTTAGTAGCATTTTATGCCTATTTGCAATTGGCTCTGTGGGTATTCAACGTTGACCCTTTGTGAAAATGGAAACTGCACAGATGTAAGACAGCAAGATGTAAGTTCCACTGTCTTTATGGTCAGAAAAAAGAATTAAAAAGCTCATCTAACCTCATCCTTTGTACAGCTTAAGCCAACAACTTTGCCCATAGACTTTTCAATCTACGTGAATGAATTCATTACAGCACATCCCTGTTGCAAAACACCCAGTCGTTAGCTATAAACTCCCAGGTGAAGACGATTCAATGGCAATACTTCTATCTTATCTTCAGTTTGAACTTCGACCACATCAAATTGCAGAACTTTTATCTTGTAACACTTCTGCCTGCTGCTTTAAGAAGCTTTTTAATTACCATTCTTCACTTTTAACTTCATTTTCATATAGTTTTTGGTCTGGGACTTAGACATAGCAGTCATTACAACCAACCTAATTTGAAACAAAGAATTGTGGGAGTGAGGACACTTCCCTCTAGGAAGGCTCAACTACAGCAAGATACCCAGGGCCTTAAGCATTTGGATTTTGGTTATCTCCAGATGAATACTCCCCAACTCCTCTGAGCATCTCTACCAGCATTTGACCACATTCACAATAGGAAAAATGTTTTCTCATGTTTAAGTGAAAATTCTGGTTTTTCAGACTGTGTCACCCTCCCTTTCACTGCGGATCATTGAGAAGAGTCTGGCTCCATTGTCCTTACTCTCTTCCATCATATATTGAATACACATTAATAATGTCATCCTTCCCCCAATGTCTTCCATCTCAAGGCTAAATAATCAATCTCTACTTGTATCATAAGGGCTGTGACCTCTTCAGCATCTTTGTGGGCCTTTTCTAGGCTTTCTTTACTACACCAATTTCTCTCTGTTCTGGGCAGCCCAAACTTGGACACAACACCCCAGGTGTGCTCTTGCCCAGGCTAAGTAGAAAGGAAGGATCATCTCAGTTGGCCCAGGCTCATGTTCCACCACAATTTCCAGCCAAACAGCCCTCATGCTGTTTGGGTAGGTGCCTGGGGTTTATTTCTCCTCAAGGGCAGAACTTAGTATTTCCCTTTGCCTAGATTCAGGAGATTCTTGTCGGCCCAGACCTGGTTCCTTCCAGACTGAGGAACAGCACTTGTCACTGGCTACCACAATCCTCTGAGCCTGTCAGTTCAGCCCAGTTTGAATCCACTTCAGTGGTCCCTTTCCCAATCACTACTTTATCATTTTCACTATGAGGATGGTCTGGGAGACAGTGTTAAATCTTTGCTTAAGTCAAGAAAAATAACTCTCTACTCTCATCTACCAGCCCAGACATCTCACTGAAGAAAGCTATAAATCAGGTTGGTCAGGCAGGATTTCTCTTTCATAAATCAACGATGACTGCTTCTAATCACCTTCTTGCTCTTAACGTGTGTGGAAATGGTTCCCCAGAGGATTTACTGCAGCATCCCTCACAGACTGAGGTGAAGGTGGCAAGGAGGCATTTCCTAAATTCTTCTCTCACATCTCCTGAACACAGCTGTGACGTTTCCTTTCTTCCAGTCCTCAAAAACTGCTCCAAATCAACATCATCTTTCAAAAGTAACTGAGATTGGCCGCATGATGACATGGACCAGTTCCCGTAATCCTCAGGCATACAACTTGTCAGGTTGGCTGAACCTGATGTATTCAATTTCTTTAGAGTTCTGGAATTTTTGAAGGCAAGTTTTACCAGTAAAGACTAAGGTGAAGAAGACACAGAGCACCTTAGCCTTCTCCATCTACTTTACCATCTGAAAAATGAAATGTATTATCTGCAAGCATCAGCCCAATCTGCAGCCTTGGTCTGTAAATACATGCCAGGGACCACATTCTTCAGAGTCTGAGCAGTCAGATCTCTCTTGATTATAAGTTAGGCCCTTATTTCATGGCACTGGAGCTGCAGAACAGTTCCATGCTCTTGAGAATAAGAGGAATCAATACCAAAATGCCGCTATACCACAAAATCTGGCTGGGCTGTGCATATAAAATGATTGAGCATCCTCTCTTTTCAGGCAACTCAACACCTTTGGATTTATGATTCCATGCCTATCCTCTCAGGGCAGGGAGCTCCTTCAGCTTTGTCTGTATACAAATATATATGTATACTGCTTGGCAAGTAACATAAATTTTGTATTCTCTGGAGTAATCTGAGAATCTCTCTCCCCCTTGCCAAACAGCGGTAGCTTTCGCTCCTCATGTTGAGGTGATATTTTCACATTGTCACTGAACGTTATATTTTACTTATATTTGCTTAAATTAGATATGTTTAAGGTTAACCTTTTTTTTAAGTGGCTTATTTAATTCATTTGAACAGATTTGGTTTATTTTGAGTTGCAAAAAACTAATTAAGTTTCTGTTATCTCCAGAGTGCAATCTCCCATGAGTTGTCTCTGTTAATACTCCTGCTTCATGTCTCTCTCTGCTTGAGTGTTACTTGTAACAGTAGGAAAGGAGAAATTTCAGATGAAATTGTGCTTGGGAAGAGAAGGGTTTGGTGGATTGTTTTTTTCTTGAAGAAGGAATATATCCTTTGAAAGTATAAACATATCAATGAAGGAGAAAAATATATTTGATAGAATATTAAAATATACTTTAATATATTTAAAATCCCGATAAATATATTTTGAATGAGCTTTTTCCTAATTTTTTTGAATGCTTCCCTTCTCATAATCATTTTTATTCAACCTATTCTATAAAGTTATTCAGAAATCATCTCAAGTAGTGCACATGGCAAGCAGAACTCACTTTCCAGAGTTTTATACTTGAAAGTCAAAAGGGAGCTCTTGGTTTGCCTTTCAGTGTTTTGAGATACAAAATAAATAGCTGCAGAAATAATACAGGAATTCTTAAGGCTTTTCAACCTTTCAGCTCATCACACTGCGAACAAATCCAGATGCAGCCACACAGAACAGACGGTTTCAGTTCACTCAAAATCAAAAGAAAGAAGATTCAAAAACATCAACATCAGTCACCAGCGTCAATCAGGCCAGCACATCTCGACTAGAAGGATTGCAGTCAGAGAACCACCGCTTGAGAATGAAAATTACAGAGGTATTTTTTACTGCATATACTGCCTAGGCACTTCATTTTTCAGTGTTTTTTGTTGCAATTCTGCAATCTGTTTAAATGCTGACTACTTTTTAGGGAAAAAAAGTTTAATTTCCCTATAGAAATAATAGGAAAGAGACAATTTATATGGATTGCTAACTAGTACAGCAGATACATAGCAGGTGTGATAAAATGAAAATGTGCCTTAGCAAAATGGAATTAAACTTGCCCTATTTATTTGTGACAGACCAATTACCCTGCTGTTTCACATGGACATGCTGAGCTCCAAAGCTCCAGAAGTGTAACCTTTACAGGCAAGCGTAACAGAGATCCGCAGCCCCAGGGGCACTTAAGGGGGCTTTGTTCCTGTTTATCGTTGAGTTCTGAGACTGCTGTTGCTGTTATTTCTCAACCTCTCTGAGAGTTTGCTCAGAAACTTGCTAGACAGCTTTTTACATCTTCCATGAAACAGAATTACATATTTTCTTAAGGTAGAAAAAGACCTTTATGAACGTGTGAGCTGACCCTTTTGGCACAAAGACAGTGAAGCTTCTTCAGTACCTACAGAGGGGAAGTCTGAGTGCATGCAGTACATGAATTCCATTAGAGCTATAGCATGTACATTTATAGTTATCTCCATCCTTGCTCAGTAGACCTAAAACAATGACAATCCAGTCTTGAAGACTGTCCAATTTTTGAGACAACCATAATTGATCATATCTCAAAGAAATTAACCTGTTCTTGCCCGTTCTATAAAGTATTCTTATACCTTGAAGAGAAACTATTTATTGCAACAATTATTTCTTTGCCCAGATCTTAAGGAAAGACAATTGCTGAGGTAACTAGTAGGTATTTACTCAGGCTACCAAAGAGTGCAAAAGTAAAAGTTGTCACTGCCTTGTTAAGGAAATTTAGTTCGGCTTTGCCAGTTCCCTTTCATGTGAGAGCCTTGAAATTTTTAATGAAGGCCTAGCTGCCCGCTGGCTATTTCTGTTCCTTTCGTCTACTGTAGATTTTTCTGCTAAGTTTCCTAACACGGGATCTCAGCCTGTGCCTCTCGAGGCTCCTGATGGTGAGCACAGGTAAGGCTGATCAGAGCAGCAAGATTAGTGCTTGCGGGGCCCTGCCTATTTCTTTTGGGCTTTGCTTAAATAGATTAAATTCCCAGAACCACTGGGTCCAAATCAGTTTCATTGTCAATGGGATTTGGATCATGCCCTACCATGGCTAGCAGCTACATCTCTGGCTCATCTAGTCTGAGTTGCTCTGTCCCAGTTCTATAAGGAGCAGTGTAAAGCTAAATTCAGAACTTTAAAATTAAGCTGCTAGTGAGTGGGACATACTCTGGACACCACATCCTGTACAACTGTTCACAAAGAGGATGAGGAAGCTTGTTTCTTGTAATTTTCTATTGGTGCTGTAGACAACTGAGTACAAGTCAGCCTCTGAGGAGAGCACACTGTGTTCTGCTCAGTGCTAAAAGAAAAGCATTCCTGGTAGAATGGACTGCAGTCAGTCACACGACTGGACATGCCATAGTTCCCTTATATTCTCCTGTGTGATTCATAATTTGATGGATGAAGTGGTTATAGCTATGTATGCCACAATTTTACACGTAGATAATAAATACTTGAGAGGTTTTCAGACTGCACTTTCTAATGCCCACATCTTTCTCATTTGTCAGTACACCTGAATTGCTTCTACTGTCAACTACTAAAGCTTATTCCTCTCCTATGCCCCGTGTGCAATATCACAGTTGAACACAATTTGTTACTTGTAGCATTATTTTTGGAGGTGGTGTAGTAGTGTTATAAGAAGACTGTATTTGTCACAGTGTATTAATTGCATTACCACCTGCCTTCCAGTCTAATTATAGAAAGCTATGCCTCAGTGCAGATACCTGAAGCAAGGACTCTTGAATTTTGAAGGATTTGTACTGTCTGTTTTGCAGCTGGACAAAGACTTGGAAGAGGTCACAATGCAATTGCAGGACACTCCTGAGAAAACAACATACATTAAGCAGAACCACTATCAGGACCTTAATGACATTCTTAGTATACAGAACTTCACAGACGGCAAAGGTGAGTGTTAGTAAAATCCACTGGTAGCTTAACCTGCCGAACCTTTGAATAGCAATCTCATTGAATTGGCTTCAGAGCACTCAGACCTTGGTAAGACAGTTTAAATATTTTGGTGGAATTACAGAGACTATGCAGATTCACATAGAAAGCTACATGGTACCCACTGAGTAGTTATTTCTGTATGTATGTCTTCTGTTGTAATACACATGGTGAAGTGGGAAACTTTTAGAAGTGTGCTTTTGTTCAGAAGTCGTGTTTACTGTGCTGCGTGGACAGAGGGAAGTCACAGAATTTTACACCCAGTTTAATATGTGCTTGCCTGACTAGGATGCTGAAATCCTGCTTTTGGACACTGCTATCAAGCACGTAAAAGAGAAGCATGTAAATATTTCAGTGCTGATTTGGATTCTAAATGCAGCATTGAAGCCACTCATGTATGAAAATTCTTCCCTAGGAACTGATAAAAAAGGATTTCATGACAACTGTAATATTCCTAAGTAGTTTCTCCTATGTCTCTTGCATCACTCCCTGAAGAAATAGATGCAAGAGAATTGCTTCCATTAGAGCCATTTTGCTTTTTGGGAAGCAATAAAATCTGGTGCATAGTGCAATAAAAGTGGAAGCCAGGACACCCACCTTCCATTTCTGACTCTAGAATGGATCTACTTTGTGGCTTCTGGCAAATAGCTTTGTACAGCTGAATATTACTATAGAATGTGAGAAGGTGTTTGCTCTGTGTTCAGAATTTGTATATTTGCATGTTTGTTACACTGCAAGGCTCAGGCTTCCTATTGATTTGGCACCATGAGCTTGGTTAAGTGGAACAGAAGTTACTCCTATGAATAAATTTGAAGAATAATTTTAGAACAACAGCAACAGTTCACATATGTTTTTGAAGTATATTGAAATTTTGGTAGAACAAGGTTACTTTTTCTTGCACCTTTTGTTTTAGCCTGGGTGTACACTGGGTTGCATAACTTGTGGCAAAAAGAAGAAAAAGGGAGAGTTCCCAGTGTCCTTTTAAAAGTAAAAAAAAAACCAGAAGAGGGGAAAGGAGGAAAAGGAAAACGTAAATAGCTGCTGGAGGCGTGTGATTATTGGGCTGAGATCAGGAGCAAGAACTAACATCAGTGAGTGGGATGAGGCAGTTTGAAAGGAACACATAGAATGTTCCTCTCATGTCAGATGCTTCAGGAAAAATGATAAATCATGAATAATATTTCAGGCAGAAAAGATACATTGCATTGTGCCAAATGCCCATCTGAGTTTGGGTATGAGAAACAAAAAACGATTCTCAAGAGATACATTTGAGAGGGTATAAATTTAGGATGCATGCTTCCCACAGCAAGATTCACTCCATTAGCAGGAGGAGGCTGGCAAAGAAATCAGGGATAAAATATAACCTTTCTGCACTTACTTGTGGCTATGTCTACAAAAGACATTATTGCCTTACAGCTGCTTTAAGCAGCAGCACCCAGGATTGACTTTGTTCCTGATTTTCCCCCAGTACAGTTCCCTAGCTTTTACATTTCTTCTATGGGGTGCATATTTAAAATCACCTGTAAGGATGGACCCTTAGTGTCCAGAGTAGCTTGGAACTATGTTTTATTGGGATTTACAGGGTAGATATTCTGCATACTGAAGTTGCTGGACACAATTTTCTCCATGGACCTGCCACATAAAGCTCCACACAAAAGGTGGGACAGGTGGAGAAAGATGCTTTCACTTGTCCAACTTCATATGGAAAGGTTAGAGCATCCATTCACCTGGAAATGAGGAAGACCTGGATCCCAATTAGCAGCAGGTGTTTGAAGCTTGATCCCACACCTGGTGGCAAATACTCCACACATACATATTACAGTGTATCCTGATTTTGCCAAAAGCGACATTAAACATTCATAATTCCAGGCTCTGAGCTACTGATCAACAACCCTTGCTAGTCTTTTTCTGTCCCTCCAATTCCATTTCTTCTGCCTCTTCTTTTTCCACATTTCCCTGTCCCTTAGCTACGTGTCTGAATCTCCTATTTCTCTCACCACATCCATTCCCAATAGTCAACCTATGTGCTTAATATAAATTTGCTGTTCCAATCAAAATAACAAGGCTTTGGAGAATTCCTGCTGCTGAGTCACTGCTGCTTCTGTGCAGATTCAAACAGACATCACTTAAATGGTACTTAAAAAAATTCTGCCCCTTACGGCTACAGGAAAGCTAACTCTGAATGACATGACTATGCTTTCTGTAGCTATGCATTTCATGAACTTTCAGTAAATGAAAGTACAGAACCTTGAAATTATACATCCCTGGTGGTACTTGAGTGAAGCTTCAGAATTGTAAATAATCTATTAGCATGACCTAGAAGTGACCATCTCTCCCATCCCCACTGTGCAACTGGGGAAGCCAGTCCAATATTGGTTTTAAGGTGATGATGAGGTTTGTGCCTTCCTTGATCTTGTGAAAAATGTGAGCTGGGAGAGCAGGAATAGGACAGGGGAGAGAGCAGCTCAAAATAGCAGCTGACTTGGAGCTAAAAATCATAACAGATAATTTGTCCATTTGCTTTGTGGTTCACTTCTGTGTCAATTGTTTTTACAAAATACCTTGCTGTTCTGGAGGAGCTCACACAGAGAATGCCATGTAGTGTAACCCCATTGCTATTGCTTACACAAACTCATGGCACTGCTGTTCACAGAACAGATCATAACATGGGATTTAGGCAATGAATCTCGAACAAGCCCTAATCAAACTTTAATGTTATAGTACACTTCAGTAAGCTTCTGATCTGTAAAAATTGCCCAGAGTTAAAAATCCTTATTCCTATAGCCAAGTGCCAAAGGACGTTATTTGATTCATCTCTTCCTTCCCCACCATCCTCATTTACATCAAACATATGTATTTAGGATACAAAAGTTAAATTATTTTAGCCAAAATAGGTAGATACAGCTGTGAACTCCTGTATCTGCCTTACCTCAGGCAGCTTTTCATAACATTGGGATTCCTGGTTAGTTATTAACAGCAACAGCTCCTGGTGTATCCCAGGAGCTCTTTGCTGGCACAGGAGCTTCTTTAAAGCCCATTTCAGTTCATCTCATTTAAAGAGAGATATTATCTGAGACACTCATCTCTTGTTCACAAATGCATAATGTCCCTGAGACATTTACAGCAATTGGCTATGCATGAAAAGCAATTAGGAAAATGTGATTTGTGGTTTATGGCTTGATTGCTTTCTTTTAATGCAAGCTTTTTAGCTGTATTGCTACATAGCTTTGTATGGTCAAGGAATTTCCAGCATGCTCCATGGACCGTGGCTGTGAGACTTCAGATAGCTACCCCAGCTGAATTTAAAAGGGCATCCCCTTGACTGCATTTCATACATTCCTCGGATGACTTTGAGTCACTGTGCCTGCTAGTGACTTCAGCTCTGTGCACAGGGCAATATTAACTTCTGCCCTGGCACTTGTGGGATCTGATGGCCTTGCTGGAGTGGCAGAGCCTCCTTATAGCCTGGGTTGGAGGCAGGGATGGGGTGTGGGAGAGGCCAGGGCTTGGCTCAGGCCATCCCTGTGGCTGACAGAGCCATTCAGCAAGAAGAGTCAGGTTTGGAGGCTCGGCTCTGTTTTCGAGGCTGACATTTGGAAAAAAGGAGGACAAGTGCTTCTAACTGTGATGCTGCATAAAGAGGAAGTTCCAGGGAAGTTCCACACAGTTCTAGGCGAGAAATGGCCTAACATGGACACAAACCAGAGCTTCCCCAAAAGGCTCCTTGCACCCACATCAGTGTCAGAAACAGGAGAGAGTTCATGAAGGTGGAAGTCATTTCTGCTGTGCATGTTCCAGCAGAGATGAAAGCTACTGAAGAGACAAATACACAGACTAAAGATACTATGTGGTTTGGAGGGGAGGGAGGGGGCTAGATAATTTTGCTACACTTGGAATCTTACTATCTTACTCTACTTGACTTCTTTCTGGATGTTTTAATACATGAAATTATTTCCATGTGACATAATACACAAAATCATGGATTGCAAGAGTTTCATATAAAGCAAAGCCCAGAAGAAATCCTGCAGAAGAATCTTCCTCTATTTCTACCTTGGCCAGTACACTTCAGAGTAGCATATTAGGGAAATTAAGGAATGACAGCCATTCTATAGGATGTACAGAAGAAGCAAGAGACAGGCTTGCCACAGTCCCCTCTTACGAACAAACCCTTTTTGCACATTCTCTCTCTGCAGGCGCCCTTCCTTGTTCAGAAAACCTTGTCTGTTTTAAGCCAGAAAGCAGTCTTTACTCATTGCTGTAAATGGGCTGGGAGCATTCATTTACATGTCAGATATGCCTACATACTGTCACTTGTCACCCCACTCCGATGTTTCCTAGTGTTAGTTTTTCCCCATGTAAAAGCAGCTCAAAGAAAAACAGATTTCAAAGGCATGTTGCTCACAAATGCAAAGCAAAACAGAGTTCCTCTGTGATAGATGGGGGGAAATATTATTTCTATGAAGTTCATGCGATTCAAGCATTAAGCTTGAGATTGAAAAATAGATTCAAAGGTAAGGGCTTTCAGAAATAACTTCTTTAAAGGGATGCTGGTTTGAAGCAAGGATATAGTTCCTTTCTTTATAGAGATATATAGAGATATGTGTGCTAGTTCCTATGAAGCCTAACAAATGGATTCAATCCTGAAACTGGAGCTTGTTTCTGTTTCAACAGGGAGACCAACCTGTCAGAGGTTCAGTACCTGCCCTTTCTTGCACAGAAATGAATCTGTAGTAAAGGGAATTTCTTCTGATTTAAAGCAGTATAAATCAGAACAGAATCTTGCTGGCTTTTCTTTTTAAAAAATCTTTCTCTCAAAACACAACTATCAGAAGCTATGATTTAGATTGCCAGGGCAGTGAAAAGGAGAACCTTTTTCTGATTATCCAGCAGAGGATGTGATCATGTTAATTTTTCCTTTCAGTTTACTTTCTTTATACCCTATTCACATGAAAAACAGAGACTGACTAGTCATGTTTCACAGTCCAAACAACAGAACTGGGAAAAATTACAGCAGATTTTCAAAATCTCCCTCTACCTTTAAAGTTTCCTGGACTCTTTAGTAAATCAGCAAAGTTATCTCTGCCAGATCTTATAAGTCCTTATTAAACCACACTTGCTTCTTTGTGGAGCGTAAAATATGCTTTCTAGCAAAGAGAAACAACATTGGAATTGAAAGATATTGGATGAAGAGTAGTTCTGTCATCCAGTTCTAAGCCGTCAGAGGAATATTGCCACTAAAGCGTAATGATGAAGATGTTCAATAAAGCTGCAGTGTACAAACATCAACAAAACAAGCCTCTAGTTAAAAAAAAAAAAAGTTTTCTAAACTCTTGGAAGAAATTGAAGCATCATCAGTCACCTGGTGCTTTCTTCCTGCAGCCGAATGAGGGTTGTTGAAACGCATGGTGCATTTAAGCCTGCCCAGGTAATTTTGGCAGCCCGAGGCCACCCCTGGCAGAGGGAGAGGAGAGGAGAGCAGCTGGGAGCAGTGAGCTCCTCGCTGAGCCCCTCGGCAGCCTGCATCAAGTGTGCTCTTGCAGCTCAGAGCTTTGTAAATGGAAGCTGCTGCTTTGCTACAGGTACACAAAGGTCCTGAGCTAAAGCCTTCTGCCTCTCACCGACCACTGGCAGCGAGCTTTGTTTTGTAATGAGCCCGTGGCTGAGGGCTCTGTGAGGCCCTTGAGATGTATTTGTCTTCTCTCTCGACAGCTTTCTGAATGGAAAGCGCTCAGGCATCACTTATGCAGATTTCTGAGTTCTGGTTTGAGGTCTACAAAGGTGAAAGTTGTTTAGAATGTGCTTCTGGCTAATGTAATTTCAATTTAGAAGGTAGTTACATCATCCTGATGCAACTTACTGGGTAGGATCTGCAGTGGCAGACAGTATGCTGAGAATGAAGGGTGTTCTCCAAGTGACATACTTAATGGACAGAGGAAGAGAAGATGGCAAAATATCAAAAACACTTCCATGGGAAACTGAGAAATCAAATGTTTATCACTACCCTTAATTTCTTTTCTTTAAGTTGTTCACGTTTATAAAACTAGTTTTCTAAGCCCTTAAGTTTTTTAAGTGCATATGGCAATAGTGTTTTTTCTTTAAGCTCCAGCTCCCAGAAGCATATGACTAAGTGAGAATCTTGCTTTTCATTATTTAAATGAAAGGTAAATGAAAAATAAAGATATTCAGTTTCCATAGCTGCAAAATAAAAATCTAACAACTCCTCCCCCAAAATGCTTAACAAATAAGAATTACCTAACTTTTGTTGTTTGTTTTTTTCTTTTTGAAAGAAGCGAATGCAAAAGGAAAAAAAAAAAATGACAATTTTATGTGCATTTTGTCTGTATTTTATAGATATACAGTAAAACTTACATTTGGTAGTGTTGTATACAGAAATTTATTCAGTGTATTAAGGGCAAGTCATCTGCAAGAGTGGTAGAAAAGAGTCTATTAAGAATAACACACGGTGATACATGGGCAGTTGGTGTTGAGAGGTGAGTAGGAAGAGAATATATGATTTCTGCTCTACCCTAAACTAAATCCCCCACCTTTTTGACAAGGACCACCTCCTTCTCTCTCTCTCTCTCCCAGCACATCTGAAAGCACATGAAACTTTTAGTTTAGAAACTTTTTTAGTTTTTCACAGATTATTCTATTAAATAACATACTCCCAAACAGCAACAGTTGCATTTTCCAATCATTTGATGAAGAATTATATCTTTAGTGGCTTTGTAAAATGTTAAATTGCTTATCTTGGCCAAAGGAGTTGTAAGCCTAAAATAATTAAATCTTAGAGCTTTTCCATCCCTAATTACAAGTGTTACTCAAATTTTCACCTTGGTCTATATCAAAAAGTCAGCATTTTCTATTGTCAGCTTAGATCAGCTCAGGACTGAATGTTGGTTTTAATCACGGAAGTAAAAATTGTTCTTTTCTACATGCCTGTTTATAGAGACCACAAGACTTTTATGCAAATGTCAAACTTGATGTACAAAGAAATGCAGTGTACAGAAAATAAAAATTGAACTCTCGTGACAGCAAATGTCACACCAGCAAACTTCAGGCTGCCCTGAGATGTCAGACCTCATTGCTTATATTAGCCACTGTCAGATTTGACTCTTTATTGTACTCCCTTCACATCTAAACCATCACTGAATCCTGCCATCTCTTAATTTTAAATGCTCTTCTTGCTACAGCTGGATTCCTTAGCTCTCTTCTACTGACATTTCCTTGCCCCAACCGAAGCAGCTTCATGTGTTCTGGTCACCTCCTTTCTCACCCAGATCCTTCTCTTCAATGCAACATAAGTGAAAAATCTTGTCTCCTGTTCTGAGCTGTAGTGATCCCCATGTCTGCACATTGTTGCCTCCTCACCTACACAATTGATTGTTGCTTGTTTGTTAGGTTTTTCACAGCAGGAAGTGAATGCTATCAAATAATGCCAGGGATGACCTTGCTGGGAGGCCAATTATAGATGTTGGAGTTTGCCTTCAAAACATTTATGCTTCCAGCTTCTTTCCTCAGTTTGTGACTCTGCTGCTTGTTTTGTGCCTGTTGATAACATATATATTCCCAGCATGCTGGGAGCTGAGCTTTATTTGGGGCTTCTGAACATGAGTACAACAGAAAAGCAGCTTAACCCTTTAAAATGTATTGGCTTTTTCATGCCGTTTTCCTTTTTTCTTCACTCTTTTCCTGCTTTTCCCCCTCATACTCACTTTTATGTTCAAATCCTCCAGTACCCTCTTTAAGAATTTACCTCAGACTCCTCTTCCATGCTGCCTCAATGCCTGTGGCAATCACTGCTTCTCTGTTTGTGTGGCAAATAACTGCTGGTGATGGATTTGGAGCTCTCTGTAATTATTTATGAAAACTGTGAACTGCCCTCATTATTCAGATGCTTTCCATGTGATTTTATTTGGCTTAACACAGAAGGAGGCTTTGAAAAAGCAGGCAGGAAGAGAAAGGATCTTCTTAAAATGGCTGTGTTCACCCATGTTTCTCAGGGGGAGTGATGCCATGGGCTTCAGCACAGCTAGCCAGGGACTCCCAGGACACCCAGGGGAATCGAGAATTATGATCTGTTTGGTTATCACTATGCAGAAAAGAAAAAAGCATAATGACATCATTAGCTGTCCTTGCTGCAGACAGCCTGTGGACCAGTGCAACTGCTATGAATCATATTTCCATGCTGACAATGGTAGCAGTAGCAGATAGTCAAATGACAGAACTTAATTGCCTGTGTGATCGTAAGAGTATCAAGGGTTTATACATCAATGAGATTATAGTTTTTCTAGGAAAAGTCTTAAGAAAGAGGGTTTATGAGAAGGTTGCCATTTCTAATTGCAAGAAGAGCATAGTTACATTAATTTTTCACATAGCCTAAGACTGGATGAGAGAGCATGATACAGCTACATAGAGGTGGATGGCAAGGGTTGGTTCATGGGGTGTTTTTAAAGGTGGATGGAAGCAAAGGAAGGACAAAGAGGTTTTGTCACTTTTCTGTTTCTTCTTGGTGGTTCCTATGGAGGAACACATCATCCAAAACAGAAGAATACCAAACTCTCACAGCAAAACTGGAGAGTATGTTGGAATATAAGTAATATGAGTTTACTTTGTGGCATTGTGGATATCTGGGAAAATTTAAAATGGAACCATTTTTAAATGGTCACTTGATCACAGTAAAGTAAAATTGAATGTGTTGTCCATCCAGATGGTGAGAAAGCCATTTTGAAAAATCATCTTGATCAAAATCCACCAGCACAGTGGGGCTCATCAGACCCTTCCAGAACAAGCAAAGATCCCATAGAAGACATCAACTCTCCAGAACAGTGAGTATACATCATTACCTTGCTGACGAGATGTTAATTTAAATTACTGCATTTCATTAAAGCCCATCTTTCCCCTCCATGCATGCTTTTTATGGAAAGACCTTCACTGTAACCCCCTCTCAGCCAGCCCCAGCTACAGAGACAGCCTGAAACATCAGCAACAGGGAACATGAGTGGCACCTCCTGAAGCACCAGTAGGCAGCAAGGTTGTATTGTGATGCCTCCCTGCCACCAGCTCACCACCAATGCATATCAGGGGCTTTAGATCCTAAGGTGCCAAAGGAAAACCAACGTGTTTCTTTTCTCTTGTCAGGAACATCCATAGCATGATGCCCAAAGTTTCTGTAGAGAGTTACAGGATGAGCTGTGCCCAACCACCAGTGTGTGGAGGAGACAAAAGGATGTACATATGTGCACAAATGTCTTATGACTCTTGTCAAAAGTCCAAGTCCTTCCATACACCAGCCAGAGGGGTTCACAGTGTACACAGACATTTTGTTCTTTTACATTCTTAAGCTAGATGAGAAACAAAAAATATCCTGAGGGCTTTTTCAACGTTGCCATAGCAGCTGGACCTGAGTTTTGGCACAGGAAAGCCTGCACTAAGTAGTTTCCCTTAGAAACAATGCTGCAGCTACAAGGAGAGGATGGCACAAAACACTGGCTCGATTTACAGAGGGGAAAGAGTCTTCTGGTGTCAGCTTTTCTCTCTAGGAACCTATACAATAAACTGGTGTCCTACCCTGCAGTAGCTGAGCAGGACCTGCCCTGGGCCAGAGCTCGGGGAAGCACCATTCTCGTGTGTGCCCACGGCAGCCTGGTTGCACGAGCATCGCTTCATCAGAGTCTGAGCTAATAGCTGTCAGACTCCTGGGCAATTTGAAAGCTTATTTAAAAACAGAATAAATTAAACAGATTACTAGAATGAGTCACGTTACATCAGCAACAGCAACCCTGATTGCAGATAGTAGGTACTGTCTTGTACTACCTGGAGCAGGGAAACACGTGGATTTCTAAATCTATCCTTGCACTCCAAGAAAAAACCCAACCCAAACCTGCAAAGAAGCTAATTCACACACACATGTGCACCAAAAAAAAAAAAAAAATCAATCCCACAGTAGATGAAATATCTTGTAATTTCACAAAAGCAGGGTTCTTGCTGAGAGAGCTTTCATGACTTCATGGGGTCAGCAGAGTGCTTTAATGCATAGCTATTAAAGGCCTGTGCTTTTTTCAGCACCATTTGTCAGAAATAATGTAGTGTGAATGCAGCCTCATCCACATGTGGCCCCCTTACATTAAGAAAGATGCTAAGAAAAACACAGACACTCAGATAATCCAATTGTCTCGATACAGATTTAATACAGACAAAGAAAAAGAAAAACATTTGGTGATGACAGAACTTCCTCTAGGCTAGTGATATCTGATGAGAAGACTGAGATTTCCTAAAGGTTCTAAACAGTGGGTCAGTACAAATCTGAACAGTCTCTGGTGTTTATGGAAAGCAATTAATAAAGTCCTGCTAAATCTAAACGGTGTCATTCAGCATTTGCACAACTGTGACTGTGCCAGGTTCATGGGCCAGTGTCTTCCCTGAGAACGAGCTGGCAGTCTGGGTACCAGAATCACCCTGCCCAGGCACAGTGGATCTGCCACAGAGAAGTATAGCTGTCTTCAGGACTTCCCTCTTTTTAACAAGAAGTTGCCTCTCTCCAAATGTGTGCTCTTTAAGATATCCTTCTGCACCTCTGGGCTTGTTTTTCAACTTGTCTGGCAGCACTTCTGTCCCTTGATGGTTGCTAAATGTATAATTTTTGCAGAAAAAAAAGGAGTTAAAGGCAAGCTGTAGTTTGTGTCTTTCTCATTTCACTTCATACATAGGGCATCTGATAGTCACACAGTCTGAAAAACTTATTTCTTATTCAAGAACACAAATCTCAAGGATGTTAATCTGGAAAAGATTTCCTCTTGGTCATAAGCCTGTGAAAGAAGGATGTTAAGACAATCATTTGTCTGCAGAAATTTTAACTCTTTAATGGCTGTGGGGAAAAAAAAATAGTTCCAGCTTCCTGTGCTTGTCAGCATTCATGAAAACTGGCATCTTATATGAAAACTCATATAAGCCCATATGAAAGCTCTTATAGAGTCCAGAAAAGAGCTGATTTGGGATTTTTTCATTCTTTCTTACCATTAGTGCTACATTTGACTCATTGTAAGTAAGACCCCTTATTCTACAGTTGTGCCCAAAATGAAGGCACAACAGGATACACACACACTTCAGGCAGTAGTGCAGGAAGTTGTTTCACTTTTTTTGATAGGGTGATGTTTACATTGTCTCAATCAGAATGTGGAGAACAATTTTTTTGTGCTTGGCTCAGATTTAGAACCCTGCATCCAGAGAAAATGCAGTCTGTATGACTGTAAAGCAGCCTTAGAGCATGAATATAGACGATTCTCAGTTCCCTGGGCATCTTACTCCTTTTCTTGCTGGACAGAACCCAGTAGGTTTTCCATACTGCCATGTAAAATTTTCCATACCCAGTCAGATCATAAGATAAGAGGAGCAAAAAATGCGTGCTGACTGCTTTCTTTCCTGTTTACAATGTCTACGCAGTATAAATTAACACCTCCTATAGCAGACAAAGTGGTGCCAGTGCACAGGCACAAGCCCTGCACTTTGATTTCCCATTGTGCTTTTTAGCATACTCCCCAGCACAGCTGTATCAGCTTGTACTCTCCCAGGTAATGCTCAGCAACCATCCTCGGGGGTGCTTAGCCCCCAGGATAAACACCACACCGTGCCAATTGATCTCAGGTCCAGAGAGCAGCCTGGACCAGTTCAAAATAGATATAATTCATTTAGCAGTAGGATGAGTTGTCTCTCAGGCAGTCATCTGCTTTGATGAGCATCAAACTGCTCATATTTCCTGATAGGCGGTCCTGCTTGCTTATCTAAAGATCACATCAGTCAGCTTATCTGCATGATGGCCACGTTTAGTGGTTTATCTTCTCTGGTCCTTAAAGACAACCGTCTCTGCACTTTCATTCCTGCATGTTGTCCCTTCTCATCAGTGACCTACATCCAGCAGGTCACTACTTTCTGGCACCATTAAAATTTATTCCATTCTCATTTTAACAGCAACAATATGTAACAGTCTTCCAGATCCCTAAGTAGAGGTGATGACAGATTTCTGCAGGACCCCACTAAAACTTGTGATCTTAATAGACTCTTTCTATATGCAGGCTTTTTTGTAACCTTCAAAGCATAACTTCAAAGCTTAACTGGAGCCAGTTATGTTAATTTCAGTAACAAGAAATTCTCATTCAAAAAGTTGGTTGTGACTGGATTATTGCATTGCAGCCATATGCCTCAGCATGAACAGGCCTTTGTTATTCGGTCTCTTCACTGAGAGTGGTTCCTCTATGATCTGTCTATCTATGATCTTACTCAAATGTGTCATTAAAACAAGGTGGGTTTAGAATGGTTAGTTTATCTTGCTTTACTGTAGTCTTTTAGAGTTTCTCCAGCTTCCCTGCATTTGCTAAAAATCGACATTAATGTGCTGCAGAATTAACTGAAATAATCCCTGAGTTCTTAGACACAGTTTACACACTCCTGCAGAACTTCAGATGTTTGACTGTTGCAGCAATTTGTTTCAGTCCCCCACTTACCAATGGATCTTATTAGTGGTTTTCTGTAACAAAACCATAGTACATATCAAATGCCTCGGCCCCCCTTGTGGTATTGTGCATTCCCATGTGCATTCCATTGTGTTCCTGTGTGCATTGACATTGGAAGTCAAGGCTTTACCTGATTTTAGGTTTCCTTAATAAATGGGATTTCTGTAGAGAGCTGAGGACACTTGCCCTAACAGAGAATCCTCATGAGTGGGTGCTCTGTGTGTGGAATCATCTTTCCATCTCTTTTGGTGGTTGCCTCTGATTCCAGACCCACTACTACCAATCATTCCCTCTCCAAAATACTTGACCATATATATGCTTTCATATACTTATCTATATAGTATGAACAACTTGAAACAAATTCATAGAATGGTTTGGGCTGGAAGGGATCTTTAAAGGTCAGCCAGTTCAATCCCCCTGCAATGAGCAGAGACAACTTCAAGTAGATCAGGTTGTTCAAATCCCCGTCCAGTTTGGCCTTGAATGTTTCCAGGGATGGGACATCTGAGCCACCTGTGCAAGTGTTTCACCACCCTCATCATAAAAGTTCATTACTTATATGTAGTCTAAATCCATCCTCTTCTGTTTAAAACCTCACACAGCATCTTCTCACTCCATGCCCTTGTAAAAAGTCCCTCTCCAGCTTTTTTGTAAGCCCCCTTTAGGTACCAGAAGGCAGCTTTAAGGTCTCCCTGGAGCTTTCTATTCTCCAAGCTGAAAAACACCTGCTGTCTCAACCTCTTTTCATGGAAGACATCCTCCAGCCCTCTGATTTTCTTTGTGGCCTTCCTCTGGACTTGCTCCAGCAGGTTTCTTATGAGAAGAGCTGAATGCAGTATTCCAGGTGGGGTCTCGCCAGAGAAGAGCAGAGGGGCAGCATCACTTCCCTCACACTGCTGGCCATGCTGCTTTTGATGCAGCCCAGGATATGATTTACTTTCTGGGCTGCAAGTGCGCATTGCCAGATCATGTCCAGCTTTTAATCCACCATCACTCCCAATTTCCTCTAGGCAGGGCTGCTCTCAGTCCTTTCACCCCCAGCCTGTATTGATACCAAGGGTTCCCCCCAGAGCATAGGCAAAATGGGGCAGGAGTGAAGAAGGGAAAATCACCTCTAAAAATAGTGAGGCAAGGCACAAGATTTACTTTCACTTCAGGCAAAAATAGCAGATTTGTTTGGATTTTCCTACTTGTTCTGTTTCGTTTCGTGTTCCACCCTAGGAGTTTCATCTACAATCTTAATTGTGTGCAGGTCTCCAGGCTACAGTTCTCTGCCCCAATTCCAGGAACCAAGTTTTCAAGTGAAAGTAAACTTTTAAGTACAGTTAAAACGAAATTTGCCACCCACTGCAGCCACCATTGGCATAGCTAAATAAACATGCTTTGTCCATGGTATGGCTAACACTGAAATGGATGAAAAAAAATCCTATTCACTTGATTATGCAACTGGATTCTCTTGGAGTAGCTTCAAAAAGCCTTTAATGAGAAGTCTGTAACAGTTGAACAAAGTAAGCATTTCCACTGGTGGGAAAATAAGTGCGGGCAATTCTGCATTTGACCCCTCAACAAGAGGCAGAATGACAATCCACAGCATCAGGCTCATAAGGATTCAGCACAGGGAAACAGCCAGCCATGCCCCCTCTGTACTCCTTGGGAACAAGGCATGTCTTCATTGATAGCACCAGAAAGAGTCGAGCACAGTAGCAAAATAACAATGAATGGATTTTGTTTAGTTCCAGGAATGCATTGCCAGCACCAGAATGATCATCATTGAGGACTAACATTGCATTAAACTTTTAAAGGGAGTTTGAGGGGGAGAAACAATGAGAAAGAGCTTCCTGGGTAGGCAGACAACAGCTATTTCTACTGCACCTTTGTGTAAACAAGCCAAAGTTAGTAGTGAAGAAACTAAAGAGAAGCACACTACATTTCTTTCTGTTTGAATTTAATATCTATATTGCTTGGTCCCCAAGCAGTGCAATGGATGCCTTGGTATCTGTCTTTGCTACCCAACACAAAGCAAAAAAGCAATTAAATGTCATTTGAATCAAAAAGGCTGTCCAAAGGCTAGCTTTCAAACATACACCTCTTAAAAAGGCTTTTCTATACACTATCATTTTATCAGATAATGGGCAAACATAAATTCAAAACTCTATTATACTGATACAATGCTTTCTATGGGTATTTTTGTTCTGAAATCCAAAAGCCAGTCTTCAGTTCAGCTCAATCACTTTGACATCTCTCTTCTCTTTAGAAAGTGCCAGTGCCTCTGTGTTTCAAGGATGAATGTCTCCAAATACAAAGCCTGTATGATAAAATGACTGAAAACATGTTTTACACTAGCAAACCTCAACAGGATTTTGGTTTTGTGAAAAGTGCTAGTAAATCCACAGCACAGGAGTAGCAGAGCCCTTCTCTCATGGCACCATCCTCTCCAATGAAAGGGTTTAGATGGGATACCTGTGAGCATGATTTAGAATCCATTAAAATATATATATACATATATATACCAGTTATCATGATGTCAATCCAATTGGAAAAACAGATACAGAATGTTGGCTTCTGGAACACTGAATTTTGGTATGGGTCTTGGGCAGGACTGCTTTTAGAGTGCCAGCTCCTCAATCCCATAGCACTGACTGACAAAACTCAAAATCATCTATCACCTCAAAAGCACAGACCCAAACTTTAGAGAGGAACTGCTTAAAAGAGGAAAAAGCCATCAGTCCCGACTCCCTCCCACCATGCACCTGTGTTTGCTTTAGTTGGAGTTGCAGAAATGCCATCCTTAGTACTGACAGCCTTGTGCTAAGCGATGCGTGGCTCGAAACTCAGTCTGCGACCTCGTGCATGTCTACAAAGCTGGCCGGGGCTCTGCAGGCAGTAGGTCGCTTTGCAAGGGGTGGGGGTCACCAAGCCATACGCCCTCTTTGCAAACTTAAGGTTTTCCCTTTTCCTGGTATCAGCAGTCCAACAATTAACCGGGATGTGCCTGGGAATTTCAGAACGTTGTGGGATGCTGAGAAAGCACGCTTAGTTTCCTTTGTCACGTCTAACCTGCCAGAAAAATTCCCCAAGGGGGAAATAACATCATGGTGGCGTACGTAGTTCAGCATCAGCAAGTGCAACGCTCTTGGCATTAACCCTGTCGGTCACAGCGGCAGGCACAGAGAGCTCCCTGGCAGCAGCCTGGGAGCGCACCAGCCGCGTGATGGGTTGCATGTGCCCCTTGGCTAACGCTGCCGTCCCTGTCTCTCCCGCAGCATACAGCGCCGGCTGTCCTTGCAGCTGCCCATCCTGCACCACGCCTACCTGCCGTCCATAGGAGGAGTGGACGCCAGCTGTGCCAGCCCGTGTGTAAGCCCCAGTGCCAGTCCTCGGCACAGACACGTGCCTCCCTCCTTCCGAGTGATGGTTTCAGGCCTGTAGGAGAGGGAGATCAGTGCTTCCTGAACTGCTTTTAAGTACTCAATGACTGGACTGAACATCTGACCTAGAACTCTGCTACAAACGTGTAACATTGGCTCTTACCGCAGAGGAACTGCCGCTGAGGCCCTCGTCACAGGAGTGCCCACGTAACTCGTCTGAAAAAGCAAGGGAGGACACAAAGAGTTTGATCTGTAGCCTTATTCATGGAGTTTTTATTTCTTCACCTAGAAGTCGCTGAAAAATGTTTCTTCCAAAATTTCTACTAGCAACAAGGAGGCTGGGATATACGGATCTTGCAAAAAAGACACTAGGAAAAAAAAAAAAACAACACTCAAATGTCACTGAGCTTTAAGTGGCTGCTGAGAACATGCAATTCTATACTGTATCCATGTAAGGAAAATGCAGTGGTTGAGCTACACCATGTTGGAATAGATGCACTCATTTTAACAAGAGTTGTGTTAAATCGCTGGAAACATTCTGCACTGGTTAGTCTTGCTTTTTTTCATTTCAGGGATGATGTTTAGCAGGAAAGAATTGTGAGAAATGATTCCTCGGGTGTCATTGAGACTCTGCAGTGCTGTGAGCAGGGTCACCTTTACCTTGCAGCTGTGTGTGTAACCCAAGCAGAGCCTGAAGCTCCAGCTCTGAGTTGCCACCAGCTGGAGAGCTGCTGATTGCAAGCAGAGCACTTCACCCTTCTCCAGGGGCAATGGTAGTGACTGCTGACCATCTGCAGCTTCATTTGCAGCAAAGTTTCTGCACCTATTTCAGAATAAACACCACCAACCATAACACACTAAACTGTCTGAAAAAGTCCTAGGGCTGATAACTCGGGAAACTGAGGACAGATGGGTAGTAAAGTCTTAATGCCGCAGGATGAATTGTTTTTCCCAGTTTGTTTGAATTGTGTCACACATAATTACAATGAAATTAATTTAGTGGACTTGGGGGGGAGGGGTTAGGGCACAGCACTTTGCTGCTGCAGGCAAAGCCTGCGGGGCACGTAGATGTGAATACTCACTATGTTTGCTTCGTACCTGCGTACGTGTGACAGTTGTAGTGGATAGGAGAGGACAAATCAAATTTACCAATAGAATATTTTACCTGAATCCTAAAAGGACTGTGAAAAAACAATGGATTTTATACTTTAGCTCCTTTCCCTGAACCAAAGTAATTAGGAGGAATGATGGTGGTGTACCGTCTGGGCCAATGCTGGAGCCAAACCCTCAAGCACAGGGGAGACACACATGCAGCTTATTTCTCCAAGGGACTGGAAATGTATCCTCTCACTGCCAGGGTTGTTTGCTAAAAGTAGGGCGGAAAAAACACATGAAGCACCCACTGGGCTCTCAGTTTTCTTTGATCAACACCTGTGCCCCTCAGACCAAACCTTTGGAATGACATTTGTACAAAGGTTTACAAATCAGCAATGACTGAAGCACAGCTGAAGGGGTTCATTAGCTGAGGGATTTAACTGCAGCTTTGACAAGCTAGCATAAATCTCCATTAAAAATAAAACGCACCTCATCCTGGCCAAAACCAACATGAATATGTATCTGAATCTTACAATCAGGAGCATCACAAAATATTTCACTTGGCACATACAGTAAGAGAGGTTATGGAAATATCTGTAGCTTTTAGAACAAAAAACCATGTAAGTATAAACACAGATAAACTAGAACTCATTACTCTGTTTAAGCACTAAACACTGACGTTGTCACTCAATGTGTGTTGACAGTATTCTCTTGCTTTATTAATATCATCAGGGCCTGGTTTATTTTAAAAGGAATGTTAATTTTTAAAAAGAAAATTATGATACTGTATATAATGTATACACACAGATCTCTGTAGAAATATTATTCCAACTTAGCGGGAAAACAAAAAAATAATTCAGAAGTATCAGACCATTGGAGGTGAGTGTGTGTGTGTGTGTGTCTGTAACTTCGTGAATACTGACTGTGTGGCGTTTATTAGGTTTAAACCATGCAGTACATTCTTTGTCTCAATGATACTGTAGTTTCTCCCATAACATTTTTTTTTTTACTTTACTGCAGATAACAAGACCAACCAAGTGAATATAGCTATTTAATGTTTCTGTTCTTTTATACTGCAGCAAAAATGTACTGTAAATTTATGAAGAGGCTGTGCCCCAATGGCATTTTCCAATGATGTTAGTGCACAAATGCTTTAAACTAGACTGGAACTGCCAGAATAAAATGTAAATGAAGAATTTCTTGTATAACCTTATACTGCATGAGATCAATTTTTAATAAATTGTTGCAAATCTGTTTTTATGAATAAAATATATAAAACTTAGCTTTTTGGACTCCATGCCCTTTTCCCCCATAGCAAAATCATTTTTAATGAGTGTCTGTGTGTGTGTGTATATAAACAGAGGTATATATAAAACCCTCCTTGGAGAAAGAAGAATCCTATTACAACACCACATTTTAATAAAAATGTAATATGTAATAAAAACACACATACGAGTAGTTGAACAGTTTGCATTTGGAGATAATTGATAGACAAGCCTCTGCCCTGAAATGCAATTACTGTAGCACCCAAGAGTGAAGTCTAAGACCTTTTTCGAATGAGAAAATAATCAAAACATGTACTGAACATTTATATCCAAACCACACTTAGCCCACGCACTGTTCTCTCTTGCCCCACAGTGAATGTGAGTTTAGATGAAAAAGAATTATTTTACTATTTCACACAAGTTATTGAAGTTGAGCCAATCTTCCAGCTCAATAGTAAAATCTCTGCATCAACAAATGAGAAGTTTCTGAGAATAAACACCAGTTGCTGCATGCAGGCAAACAGTAAGCCTCTCCGTCTAGTTTTGTGCATGTGGTGAGGTTTGTGTCTTTAAAGCAGGTCCTTCTGCATGGCAAAACAGGAGGAGGGTGGGAATGTAGGGCAGTGAGAAAGCGAGAGGAAAGAGCATTTGGAGTTGTTTGCTTTTCAACGCGGGAGCATCCTCAAGTCAGCACAAAATGTCATCAAGCCCAAGATGTGGGAATTAGAACCACCACAAATGGTTTTCCAGTAGATTTCTGGTGCATCTTAGGAGTCCCTCAGAACATATGCAAAAAAGAGAAAATACCAGTGAGGAGTTAACAGTGTGGATCGTGGCTCTCAGTGCAGAATACCAGATGGCAGGAGAAACTCAAACAGATACATCAAAGCTCATTCAAGAAAGGAAAAAGTACAGAACAACTTCAATGCGAAACCTATATTCAGCCAGAAATTGTGGGAGGATGTGAAGAACTTAGAATTGCTCATGAATAATAGGAAACCAGAACAAAGTGAAATATTACTTTAAAGGGTCATGAAAAAAAATAGAGATGTGTCGGTGGAGCAGCTTTACTTCAGCCATTGAGTTTCCACAGCCACAACAAATATGCTTCCTATACAATCATAAAGTTGCCATTGAATTCCTGGAATATTGCTAATCTTGCAGCACTACTTTCAAATAAATAAAACCAAGGAAGGTAAGGAAAGAGCATTTTCTTTTTTTTTCTTTTTTTTTTTCTTTTTTTTTCTTTTTTTTGAGATATAATACCTTTCCTTAAAGGTTGATCGTCAAACCTTGTCTGATCTTTTCAGAACTTGTTTTCTCATTACAAGTCTCAGCACAATGTGCCTGTTCTCCCCAAGACTGGATTAGTATTTCTGATGATCTCAGGTCAGGATTACTTAGGTGCTGGAAGCCAGCCCAGCAAGGCTTGTCCCAGCACTTCCACAGCAGGCTATGGATGTCAGCAGAGCTTTATTGTATTCTCAAACCACAGTCCAAAGGATGGGCTGGTTCACCTATACAGAAAGCTGACTCTCGCTGTCACTGGCTTGTTTAATAGGGATTTTATGCTCACTGTCTGAGATGACTGACAGATTTATTACAATGGTTTAAGCATCACGATTTTTATCGGAGTTCAGTTCTCAGTTACTGACTGCCTTTTCCATCTCTTGACACAGTGAATAGTACTTACAGCCATTACTTTAATATGCCTGAATATTATTCATGAGTGCACTTTCAAGAACACTCTGCCTCTTGAGTCGATCAGGACTCTGAGAGCACTACTGTGCTTGTCACTACTCACTCAGTGACATTGCAGAGGATCAACAGAGGGTCTAGAGATGCACTGGAAGAGGTGGGGAAGGGAGAGCCCAAGCTTCTGGCAAGGGCAACCCTGGGTGGCTGTACCACCACGTCAGCGTTGCCTGCAGACATTTTGAGCCACCAGCTTTGCAAACTGCAGCTGGATTAAACCATCTCCCTTGATAATGAACTGCTGAAGTAGGCCAAATGAAGGGAAAGACGGAAGGACATGCAGGAGGAGAAAGGTGGAAGAGGCATCTCCAAACACTGAGAAAGTCCTTCACTGCCCCAAAGAAAGTGGCTGCTACTTTCTTTTTTTGATGGATACCCATCAAAGCTAAGCATCACACAAGGATTTAAACAAATTGCTGAACTCTAGAGGCTAAATTCAGTAGAGGTCAAATAGATCTGAGGACAGGAGCTGTAGGTAGCAGCAGCAAGCAGCCTCTGGGCTGGCTCACTAGCAGAAAAGAGAATAGCAAAAATGAGCTCACATGACCTTGAGCTTCAGGAGAAGAACAGACACCTTCATGAGTTGGCAAATACAGGCTTTGACCAGAACCGATCCTGTGCCCACTGGGTGCAACAGAAGCTAAGAAAAGTGTCAATTACATTTACAATCCACAGCTACAACCTCTTCAGGGACCACATCACCCACCTACCCACCCACCCACCTACCACTGTCCTCAACAATGTGGGATGCCTGCTTGAGCAGAGGAGTGGCTGCTGGTAGCAAATCATCCCACAGATGTGAAGTTGTCCATTCTGGCAAGTCAAATTGACCGGAAAATAGGGGGCAGGTGTGGAGCAGGGAGTGTGTATGTGTGTGTGTTGCAGAGAGCACTGGCAGAACACAAAGTATAAGCAGCTCAATATTAATGGCCTGGAACACAATGAGCATCAAGGCAGAGACACCCATGCTACCTCCTGCTTTGGGAATTTGTCAAACATTTAAAAGCAAAAGTCATTCCAAGCACATAAACACACAAGCCTTCCCTAGCTCAGAATTAATTCTCCGTGGCCCTGGCCCACTCTGCCACAAAATCCTGAGCCTTTCCAGCTGAACATTCCCTGTTTGAAAGCAAAATGGAGCATGATGCAGGGATGAAAAACTGGAAAAGAGCAGGCAAGAAAAGATGCACGTGACTTTGTCTTCATAAAGTGCTCTGCTTTACTGTTACCCAAGTGGCTCCTACTCTGCCCTGTCTAACGATACTCCAGTATCCCCAAATACCAGGCACCCCTCCCAGCAGACAGAGGGACCAGATACACCTCTTCTCCAGGAGGGAGGAACCTCACATCCTCACTAAACAAGCTAGCTGACATAAAACTACTCCACATGATTAAGCAAGCTATCAACTGGTCATACAAACCAGCATGAGCTTTATAGGAGCAAAGTGTTCTCCAGAACAAAAACATCCCTCTTTGGGAAACATTGTGTTCCTTTTAGTTTGGACACATCATGTACAAGACAGCACAAGGACAGCTCTTACTACTCCAGAGAACAAAACCATTCCTCCAACCTGAGAAACCCTTCACTTTTTCCCCTATTATGCCTGTGTCTGAAGTGGAGAGACATAGACAAAACAGTAAAGGTGAAAGTCATCCCTTGAGCAGTTCAGGAGATAAAGACAATGTCTCCTGAAAAGGTGCTAGGAGCACCTGCCTGAGTGAGAGGGTCATCTGCAGATAGAGGTGCCACTAAAAGACCTGCTGAGAAGAGCAAATTGCTGAACATGGATCAGCTTCTCCTGAAGAAAGGCAAAAGGAAGAAATGTGTTAGTTGCTCATCCTAAAGGCAGCCACGTTTCCAAATACATTGGCTCTCCTCATGGTGTGTGATGGGTGAAGGACAGTAATAAGGAGGGGAGCAAGGACAGTAAATTCACACTGGGGTTGCAGAGGGAGGGTGAGGAGGTTAAGAATTCCATAATCCCCACAACTCATCCTGACTCAACACTGAAAAAAATCCTCTGCAGTTTGCCTTGGCTCATACTTATGCCACTGGAAGACACTCTTTGAGAAATGCAAAAGGGTTCCTGGGAGAAAAGGGGAAAAATACCAAAACAACCAACAGACGTACAAGAAGATGTCTTGGGAGTCATAAAGATGAAAATGAACAAGGGATTCAGCTGCAATCACTTCTGAGGAAGATACATCAATGTCAGCATCAAATATGAGCACCTCTAGCAAAAGATAGTAGTCACTGTCATCCCAGAAAGCTGGCTGTACAAATAAAGCTGTTAAAATTGTCAGAAACTAAGCCAACACTGTCACTAACTGCCTCGGTGTTGCTAGTAACTAAAATGGGAGCAACTTTCCTCCAAATTTTGACCTTAGATTTTAGTAGGCTCAAAGACTGAAATTCAGTTCAGTACCTCAATATCCTAGGCTGTTTCCAGGCTTTCATTATTACTGAAAGGCTGCAGGAGTGTGAAGCTTGCAAATTACCAATCCTTATGAAAATTCCACAGACACTGGTTCTTACAGACAAAGAAACAGTTTTTTTAACCAGACTGCCTCTGTCAGGGTGCGGGGAGAGGGCATATTTCATTACGCTTCCTATATATACACAGTTTACTGTTTTCAGAGGCATCCACAAAATTTTCCTTTGAGATTGTAAACTCTCCAAACTGAAAGTACAGCTGAACATCTGTCATACTGCTGGGTCATAAAGAATATTTCTTTAATAAGTGTCCCTATTCTTTGAGAAGCTTTAGTCTTTTCTCTCACAGAATATTCTATATTTTCTGCCTTGTTTTAATTTTAAAATCCAAGAATCTATTTACCTAGGAATTAACTGGCATTTGAACTTAAATAAGCAATTTATGATGAGAGTGAAGCTCAGGAAAGTGGAAAAAACACACGAGTTGTTCCAGCATAATCCATGCAAACAAATAAGAACAGTACTTGCTACAGCTCAAAACTTTCAGACATATCTCACTGAGACAAAGGAAAATAATTTCAAAACAAAATCAAGTAAACACATCCCAGATTTAATGGACTGTTGAGTTAGAGGACAGATTTCAGTTACCTTGGAGCAACCATTTGGATTGCCACAACCTGGGATCCATCCTGCCTGCTCCACCCACTGGGGCCCGTTTGCTCACTGCTAATTAAAGCCGCCTTCATCTCTGCAAAAGCTGGCATGTAACTTTTTGAGGGTGAAAGAATTAACTTTGAAATTCACGCTTGAACATGTGAGTTCTCCATAGATCTTTTATTGCCTTGTGTTAACCTGCCCTTCCTTCCATCCCATTTTGCTCTATAGGATACTGTCATTTTATATAAAACTGCTTCTATTAGGGACAAGGAAAATATTAATGAGGATGGAAAGACAGAAAGACATTCATCTAATTGGTCTGTAGCACAGCATTTCAGTAGTAGGAGTGACAAACTGATGAACCCAAAGGCATCTGAAAGGAGTTTGTAGCAAGGTGAGGCTCAACCTCATTTCCCAAGCAACCAGTGACAGGACAAGATGACAGAGCCTCAAGCTGGGCCAGGGAAGGTTCAGGATGGACCTCAGGAGGTGTCCCTTCATGGAAAAGGCGTATTAAGCCTTTGGAACAGACTGCCCAGGGAGGTGTTCAAGGTGAGACTTTGATGTGGCACTTATTGCTGTGGTCTAATTGACATGGTAGTATTCAAAGGCTGGACTCAATAATCTCAGAGGTCTTTTCCAACATAAATGTTTCTGTGATTCTGTGATCTCCCCCCACTGAGCATCAAGATACTTGTTTTGCCATGGGACAGAAGCAGTTGTGTCAGCTGCCCATCCATTCCTCTCAAAAGAAGTTTACTTTGAATTTTTATGCTAACCTGATCCTACAGCAGGAAGACTAACTACTCATCTCTTCTTCCAGACTTTAATAAAGTCTCCTGACTGAGTCTTTTCAAAACTACCAAGAAGGTGAAGATTCTCCTTCATCCCCCTGGACCTACCCTACTCTGCTCCAGCACCCCGTGCTCCTGCAGGCAGGAAGAGTGGCTGGGACATTCAGCAGCCAGACAGACCCACTCCAAACCACATTTCTCCTCAGTGAAATCCAGAAAGGCTTCACAGTTTCACATTTCATCTTTATTTTCTTTTTTTTTTTTTCCTTTTTATCTACTTTTCCACCTTACCTTCACCTGCCATTTCCGTTGTTCTTTGTGCAGTTGTTACTGATGCTGGAACATCTGAGATGTTCAAATCTTTCTGAAAAGGCTGTCAGTGCTTACTTGAGACCCAAATGTGCTAAAAATAATTTCAAGAATCAAAAAGTGACTATTTTAATACAGCCTCCTTTCAAATCAGCTCTATTTTTTTCCCAGGGTATGTCAGCAATCATCAACCATCATTGTCTTCTACAATGAAAAACGTGCACACCCAGCTCTGTTTCAGACCTCGTAGGCATGCTTGCATTTCTTTCCATACCACTTGGTTTTGCCTTTTTTTTTTCATGTTGCTGATTTATTGTTTGTTTGTTTTCAAGCAAGACAGAAATAAAATTAACTTTCCCATATGGAGAACACCAACCACAGAGCACTCGTGTCTGTGCAGTACAAATGCTCAAGAATAAGCTGCTTCTCCTCATCCAGCATGCAGAGTGCATATCCCAGGCTGTGCAGGTAGAAGCTTAGAGCGTCAGTCAGATGAAAGATAATAAAATGAGCTTGGGCCTCATTAACTCACCCTGTTGATGTGAATATTAACATAGATTAAAATCCAAGCTCCAAAAAGAAAACGCAGTCCCAGCTCTCATCACAGGCAAACTGCAAGCAGTAATAACTTCCTTGAATTAATTTACTTCATCATACTCTAAAGCTACAGTAAGACACTCAACATAAAGGCCTTCTTCACATGGTTTTGGAAGTTTTGTAGCCAAGTGCAATTTCAAGAATTAAATCTCTGGTTATGCACTTTGTTTATGGCTTTGATGAATACCCTGCTGCTCTGGCTTCATACAGAGAAATAGTCTAGGAAGGCATTTTTCTTTCTTTCAGGACCTAGTTCAGCTTGGTATGCACAAAAACATTTATGAACATATGAGAATTTAGGCAACCTTGCTCAAATAATTTAATGGGGTGTATTCAAAATGATGAAAAGACGTTTCTCATTAATTTCTCTCTCTTCTGGAATAATGCTTTCCTTTTACTGATGTTCAGTTCTTTTACTCTGTTCTAAATAGATGTTATATTACCTTCATTACGGTTACATTATTAGTACTACACTAGTTATGCAAATAAGGACTCTTCATCTTATTTTTCCCCTCTGCTATTCCTACAGGGGATCTGTGTTTACAGCATAGTCTTTGTACTTCCGTAAGAAAAACTAAAGTGAAGAAAGGAACTGCTGGTTTTTTTACTTACACTACAAACTTCATGTTTATCATGGAAGTTAAAAAATGTGTTTAACAACTTAACCAATGGAAAGACATTTATGGAGATCATTCATTCCTCCTAAAGTTCAGTCCAGTCTTAAACTGTCCATTAGGAAAGCATCACCCTCTCCCTGGGGCAAGAAGTTCAATGCATTAAGTGGTCATCAGAAATCCTCATCCAAAATCTTTAGGCCATCTTTTAGCTTTGTTAATGCCAGTCACCAGCTTATTATTTAAAAAGTGCTTTCCCCAGAATCCACTGACTCATTTGACTCCCATCATGAGATTCATCTGCCACACCACATGACCCTGCTCTGTTCTTTCCTGACGTAGCTGACCTGGAAACACACTGAAGTTGAGTTTACCCTCAGATTCCCCATGCTGGATGGATGGACTCCCTTGGCCAAGGGGATTTTATTCATCATGGAACTTACCCCACTCCTTAGGATACATCTGCCTATTTCGCCATCAGCATTCAGGGTTGTAAGCTGTCCCTTGTGAACCGTGGTGGTCTTAAGATACACATCTGTTCCTGCCTTTGTGACAGAGACATTTCCTACCAGTAGCTTGTACTTGTCCCTGTAAGACAGCATTAAACCCTGCAGAAGGGTGAAGCAGCAGATCATATGATTTTTCAGGCACGTGTTTATTTAATTGGCAAAGATTTATTTGGATTTTTGTGGTACATCAAGCTACATGCTGCTTTATGCACTGTAATTTTCTTTATATTTAATACACAGATCACTGGTTTGGCATACTGCTGATGACAGTCCTCTGTCATACCTGCTTTCTGACACTGTTCCCGATGCAGTTGCTGTGGGCAGAGCTGCACCTCCCCAAAGACAGGCCTTTCTGCATGAAAAACATCCCAGTCTGCTAAATTGCTTTTGCACCTGTCAGGCAGTCATTTGGCTACCCATAAATTACATTATTCCTTCTTGCTCTACCTAGCATCCTCCTCATGTTTCTTCAGTTCTCTTGATGAGAGCTTCTGCATGCAAACCCTAAAAATCTCTGGTACTTTTCTCTAACTACTTAATTTCACCTTTTTTCGGTTTCTTTGGTGGCCAAACCTGCTACTCACAAGTGCATCAGGACACCTAGTAGTTCTCTAGATTACTGACTGAGCCCTTTTGCAGGTGAAATGGCAAGAACGAAAACCAAGAACAAAACTTCTGTCAAAGAAGATGTAAGCCAGTGTTGTTACTGCTATAATGCAATTACTATAAATGCATATTATCTGCATTTTCTGAGTGATGACTCTGCTATCAGGACTTACCGGGTAGTATTTTGGCATCTCTGAGCTTGGTTTAGCTATGGCAGCAGAATCACTAAACAGTTGGCATCATCTGCTTAACTTGTTCTTTTCTTTAGCCTGAAGCTGTCAGGTTTCAGTGTATATGGTACAGGACTGAGAAAACACAGTGATCATTGTGTAACTACTCTTCTTGGCTCACCAAACAGAAGGACTAGCAAGGCACAAAGATAACCTCCCCAAGGCAGCCCAGGGCTGGAGGAAGGGAGCCCACTTCCACGACCGGGAGGAAGGGAGTCCACTCCCACTTCTGAACTGCTCCTGGTGAAGAATTTGTGACCAACAGCTCACCTCAAACACTTTATTCTAAAGGAAATCCAGTGCTCTTGACCTTCTGGGCTCAGAAGGGCACAGGAAAGGTGTGTACAAAAGCGCATGTAAGTTTCATGAGGTCTAATGCAAAAAAACGAAAACTGCAATTTTTTCATCTGAAATCATTGAATCTTTTGGAATATCATGTGTCTGATGGTCTTCTCCCACTGCCCAGAATCAGCAAGAGAGAGAGCATGGATTTCTCTAGCTCATGTGAGATGCAAGGTATTTTCTGTGCAAAGTCTTTACCCTGAGAGCTATGTAAACTGGATGATTCAATGCTCCCTGAAATTGCCATAGAAAAGGCTGACCATGAGAAGTACTTTCCTGTTCCTGCCTCAGCACTCACATTATTTTCCACCATTATATTTGTGCCACTTCATCTTAGGTTTACTCTAGTGAAACAAGTTTATCTTGTCTACAAGGGAGAGCAGGCTGTTGCCCTATTATGATCATTTTTGATCAACATTCTAGACATGAGCAAGTATCTGGAAACCAAAAAACTAAAAAAAAAAAACCAACAAAACAGAGAGAGCTAGGAATACATGAAGAAGGAAGAAGAATGGTTTTCTCACTCCTTCTCCTTGAGAGAAAAAAAACCTCATGGTTTGTAGATCAACCTGAGCAATGTCTCAAAAAATGTAGCGACAAACAAACACAAATAAGAACTCAAACCAAAACAAAGCAAAAACAAAAAACCGCACACACATGCATTACAAAAAAAAGCTAATGGGGGGTTTTCCACCACTTGCCTACTCCTCCTCCCCCAGTGGTTATGCTCCTCAAACCTGTCACTGGGCAGTAAACACATTACTAGCAGAGGGAGAAGACAGTCCAATATTGAATCATGGTTATTTCATATGGTTTCCCAGATGGAAAACCATAAATCAGGATGAGGGTTTACTGCAAAACAAAACAGTCTAGAGAAGGGAGAAAACATATGCATAGATACACATATTAAAAGCACTTTGAGAAAATCAGTTAGACATCTAGAATATTATAGGCAATGAAGAGTAAGTTTCTGCATTTTTTCCAATCAAAACTTTGCAGAGAACTTGAAACCATTCTCTGGATGTATTGACAATTTGCCTACATAATTTTACACTGATGGAGTACATTGATTTCACACTGCAGAATTAAACCTTCCTGCTGCCAAATTTGGAACATCAAAGTCCTATGTACAAAATTGACATGGAATCATACAATCACTAAGGTTGGAAAAGACCTCCAAGATCACTGAGTCCAACCTTTGAGTGACCTCCACCATTTCAACTAAACTATGTCACTAAGTGCCACGTCCAGGCATTTCTTGAACACCTCCAGGGATGGTGACTCCACCACCTCCCTGTGAAGGCTTTTCCAATGCTTAACAACCCTTTCTGTGAAGAAATTCTTCCTGATGTCCACCCTGAATATTCCCTGGCACAAGTTGAGGCCATTTCCTCTTGTCCTGTCAATAGTCCATTGGGAGAAGAGACCAACCCCGACCTTGCTACTACCTCCTTTCAGGGAGTTGTAGAGAGTGATAAGGTCTCCCCAGAGCCTCTTTATCTCCAGGATACACAACCCCAGCTCCCTCAGCTGCTCCATACAGGACTTTACTCTCCAGACCCTTCACCAGCTCTGTTGCCCTTCTCTGGACCCACTCCAGCACCTCAATGTCCTTCTTGTAGTGAGGGCCCCAGAACAGGACACAGGATTTGAGGTGTGGCCTCACAGCTGCTGAGTACAGGGGGAAAATAACTTCCCTGCTCCTGCTGGCCACACTATTTCTGACACAAGCCAGGAAGCCATTGGCCTCCTTGGCCACCTGGGCACACACTGGCCCTTGTTCAGCCTCTGGCAATCAGCACTCCCAGGTCCTTTTCCACTGGCAGCTTTCCAGCCACTCTGCCGCCACTCTGCCCCCACTGCCTGGGCTTGTTGTTACCCAAGTGCAGGGCCAGGCACTTCACCTTGCTGAACCTCATACTGTCGGCTTTGGCTCATCGATCCACACTGTCCAGATCCCTCTGCAGATCCTTCCTGCCCTCCAGCAGATCAACTCTGGGTGTTATCCACACTCACGGGCTTGATCTCCTAACCCAGGCAGTAGACAGGAGTAGCCCAAATACCGAGCTTTGGTGAACCCCACCAGTGACCAGCCTCCAACTGGTTGTGGCATCATTCACCAGGACTGTCTGGCCTGGCCATCCAGGCAGTTTTTCACCCAGCAAAGAGTGCAGTTATCCAAGCCGTGGATTTCCAGCTTTTCCAGAAGAATGTTGTGGGAGACAGAAAGCGAGGCTTCACTGAAGTCTAGACAGACACATCCACAGTGTTTCCCTCATCCACTGCAGGAGTCACATGCTCATGTAGGCAGATCAGGTTGGTCAAGCAGGCACCGCCTTTCCTAAAGCTGTGCTGGCTGGGCCTGATCCCCTGGTTGTCCTGTCCGTGTGCTTGCACTCAAAATGGTCTGCTCCACAACCTTCCCAGGCCTGTACTTCTCTGGATCCTGTTTCCAACCCTTCCTGCAGATGGGTGTCACGTTTGCTAACCTCCAGTTGTCTGGGATCTCCCTGGTTAGCCAGGACTGTTGATTAGTGATGCAGTGTGGCGATTCTGCCGGCTCCCTCAGATGCTCGGATGAATGTCATCTGGTCCCACAGGCTTATGAGTGTCAAAGTGGCTCAGCAGGTCACTAACTACTTTCCCATGAATTGCAGGGCACCTATTTTGCTCCCTGTCTCTGTCTAGAAGCTCAGGGTGCATGTTGCCCTGAGGATAACCAGTCTTCCTCTTAAAGATTGAGACAAGGAAGGCATTAGATACCTCAGTCTTTTAATCATCCTTGGTGACAATGTTCCTCCCTGCATCCAATAAATGATGGAGATTTTCCTTGGCATGTTATTTATTGTTAATATGTTTATAAAAAAACCTTTTATTATCTTCCTTAGCAGTGTCTAGATTGAGTTCTAGCTAAGCTTTCACCTAGTTTCCTCTGTACATCCTCTAATGACATCCTTGTGTTCTTCCTGAGTTGCCTGCCCCTTCTCCCAAAGGTCATAAATTCTGTTTATTTCCTGAATTGCAGCAAAAGCTCCCTGTTCAACCAGGCTGACCTTCTTCCTCACTGGCTCATCTTTCAGCACAAAGGGACCATCTGCTTCTGTGCCTTTAAGATTTCCTTCCAAAAGTATGTCCAGCCTTCCTGGACCTCATTGTTATTAAGGACTGTTTCCCAAGGGACTCTCTAAACAGTGTCCTGAACAGCCAGGAAGTTCAGGGTAGACGTTTTGTTGAAGCCCCCTCCTTACTACACCTAGGATTGAAAACTCCTGTTTCGTGTTCACTGTGCCTCTAACCACCACATTTCCCACCAGCCCTTCTCTGTAACCAGCAGGTGTAGCAGGACCTCATCCCTGTGGGCTCACTTACCAGCTGCAACAGGAGTTTGTCTTCCACACACTCCAGGAACCTGCTAGACTGCTTCCTCTTCACTGTGTTCAGTTTCCATCAGAAGATCCAGCAAGTTAAAATCTCCCATCACCCATATCCTTGAGCTGATAAGACATTTTGCATAAATATTATTCTGGTTTACCGTGTAAGAATATTTTGACAGGATGTTCTGGGCTCATATATTTTTTATAAATTTTTGCTCTTTTAGTAAAGCAGAAATGTGGGGTGAAAAACAGCAGCAAGTAGTTACAGTTTCCCATCTTGCTACTACACAGCATACCAGGATTTATATCTAACTTCACCAATAGCTTTCATTATCCTGCCTTTTTACATTTTCCATATTCTGTTATTGTTGGGGGGTTTTTAATCATTAACTTCAAATTGACATCCTTGGGCCAACTCGGTTTTAATTTAGGAGTATGAAACAAAAATAGCTTCATGAGACAAGAATTAAATAAATGAGAAATGAGCATATGGCAAAACCCAAGCCCTTTTAGCTGCTCTTTGAATGTAATATGATTTATAACAGTGAGGTTATGTGGTAGAGTTTAGAGTGCAAAGCTTACTAAATAATGAATACAGTGCTTCCATGTAATTTTGTTGGCAATAGCCCTGAGCAATTTTAATTAGCTTCACCTCCCATTAACAGCAAGGACAGCTGTGGATGTGCAGCCTTTCTACAAGAGTTCTGCAAGTTGACTTATCTAGATTTAATTTTTTTGCTATCAAAACACATCTCCACCAACACAAAGGAGCACGGAGGAGTGATTACAAGAAGCCAAATACCAAAATCCTAATCAGACACAACAGAGCACCCTGTCCTGGCTATTTCCAGGCTCAGTCCACTGTCCTGGTACAAAACCCATCACCAAGATGAGTTTTGGTGGGAGAGCCCTTCTGGATAGCCGTACAGACTGAGGGGGTGTTATTGCCTTAAGGGATGTGGGATCCATTGAGGCATGCCAGGGAAGAGCACATGGGGATTTTGCAAGACTAACTACAGGTCTTAAGGAAGGAAAAATGAGGAATTTTCCAAGGAATTTTCCAAGGAATTTTCAGAGAAATAGGCATGGCAAAACCCTCCAAGAAATGGGATAAAACCATCTGATTGTATGCAAACAGCCAATTGCTCAGCACACTTCTCTGGCCATGCCCTGTGCCTGTCTGCAATAGCCTGCCCTGTCTTCTCATTAAACTCCATTTCTGTTTTCCTGGGTGAGGGCCTCTCTGCTCTGTGTGTATGGAGATCCAGCTACCAGTCATCAGGCTGGGACACCATGAAGAACAGAACCCCTTTGTCTGGGATGCCAGCAACTGGAGAAGCTGGCACACCTGCAGGCATGCATGGGTGTGTAGAGTAATCACTGGCAAACATGGAGTGAGACTGGCCAGTGAGCAGGGTGAGAGCCCTGGGAGCCAGGTCTTGCAGCAGCCAGAAGTGTGGGCTGGACAGCAGAGAGACCAGGAGATGTGAGAGCTGGCTGCTGGAGGGGTCAGGAACCCAAAACCTGCTGTTGTGGACATTGTGACATCTGGAGGTTGGCTCAGACACATCTTTGCATATTGTGTGTCAAAGGCACTGGAAAGCAGACGATCCAAGGACCATTTGCTGGGTAGTCTGTGGGTCTAAGGCCAGTGACTGGAGAGATGCCTAGTGTGCCTCTGTGTGTCTGGGCACTAGCACTGGATGGTGACAGTCCCATAACTTGGGGTGGTCTTTAACTGGTGATATACATACAAACAGTTGCTTCTTTACACAGTTTGCCAACAGCGGGAATTTTGTCTGGATGCATTAACCAGAATATTTAATCAGACAAGCCAGATCTCTTATCTGCCAGGCCTGGAGTAAGTGCCATCCTGTTGTTCCCTTCTGTGCTTATATCATGGCAAAGTCCTTCCGTGGCCTTAAAAGTGTTTGAGACAGGGAACAGTGCTCTCTAAGTCCTTACAATTCCCTGTGTGCCTGCAGGACATACCTGCTCAGCCTGGCTGCTGGGGACATGGGGCTGTAGAAGCAGTCTCACCTCCATCTGGCTACCAGATTTGGCAGCTCCTGACAATTTCCTCCTGAGATTGCAGCTGAAGGATGCAAACAGCGCCCCCACCACGTCCTTTCCTCAAGGAAAGGTTAACAGGACATCTTGCAGCTAACTCAAGATCAGACAACAACTGTCCCCTGATGCTCTGGCACTTGTCTGCCCTGGTGGAACCAGAGACACTTATGTCTCTTGCTTCTATCTGAAGCCTGGTGTTCACCTACAAGATTAGCCTCAGCTGCAGTTCCAAAAAGGCATGGCTTAAGGAATGGGTTTGGAACTCTTTGTCCTTAACCACCTACCTGCTGCTACACGCAGAAATTGCATCGTTTCTGTTCTTCTGCCCATTTACCTCCTCTGTCCCACTAGCCAGCTTCCAGCTTGATTTGTTTCTCTTCACTGCAGAAGCCTTCTGGCATATCACTACAATGAGCTCGAGAAATTGCTGTAACACCCAGAGACCAGAGAACAGAGGGCCCCAGGAACCCTGCACCTCTTTGCTGCCTCTGCCCGCCTGGTGGCTGAAGAGTAGACTTTCTGCACACTTATGAGGCACAGATCCGTGTCTAATTCCTAACGTCAGGGAAATTTGGAAAGACAGTTGTAAGAAGAAGAAACTCACCTCAGGACCAGAGATCTGCTGATTAAATGATGGCTACGGCTAGGTGTGCCCAAAGAGTTTTTACCCTCCCCTTCCTCAAAGTTCAAGCCCTTTCCAGCCTCAACACCAGATATAAAGAATTTCTCCAGTGAGTGTGGATAACCCAGCAAACAAACATAGCCCAAAATGCAAGACGGACAATATGTTCCTTGCCTGTCCCAATTTTCATTTATTTTAAAGGAGGAAAAAATGAATAGGGGCGTTTTTGTTATTTTTTAAATACAATCTAATGTAATGTCTGTATTGTTACCAGAAATGTGTTACAAGGACCATAAATCTGACCTCACAGTTCTCATTACCTTCTGTTATCTGGCAGCAATTTTGGGGCGGTTTTATTTCATCACTAAGGGAATAAGAAAATTGGACCTATTCTGTTTCACTATACCAATTTGCAGCAAAAGGTTGATATTCTTGGACAGCAGATTCTTGGAGCCTTACCAAACGGGAGAAGAAAGTCGAAATAGGTTTTCTGTTGTTATTACAAAGAGTACTGTGTATTTATAGGTCTATAACATATCCTCACCTCTTTAACAGTCTGTCAGACAGCTGGAAGTTTTCTAAATTACATGAAAATACCAGTTTTAGGTTCTGTCACTACAGAAACTTGAGCGGCCAAATCCAGAGAACAGAGCAGAAGTCTACACCAAAAGGATAAGCCAGATGGGAGGGCTCTACATGATGGCAGACTCCACAAAACAGTCTGACTGCTCAGAGAAAGCTGAATGAATTACTGAAAGTTTTCCTGTAGACATCCATTCACATGTGATGTGGAATATATGAGTCCAGATGTTTTCTCCTGTTGTATTTTAAAAGAACTCTTACTGCAACTGATAAAAGAAAATATATGTTTTAGTTTCTTCCACAGCTGCTGGTGAAGGGTGCAATGGCTCCAACTACTTCTTTGAGGAGGAGAAACAGCCAGTGAAACTAATCAAGGAGATAAAGCAAGTGGGAAAGGGACTTAGAGATCAATTAGTGTCTTGTACCCTTTGTTTTCCACAACACTTTCCCCCCAGCCCAACCCACCATCAAATCAGGAAGTGTTAGCTAGGAGGAGATGCTCAGGTGATGTCTGTACAGCCAACACTTCCTTCCCATAATTACAACGCTGCTGGAGCTCACGTGCATGAGGCTGCTCTGGCAGCACTAGAGGTCTTTAGAGCAAGAGGCAGCTTTACAGGACAGGTAGCCAGGCCTTACAGCTGCTAACATTGATTTATTTCGTTGTGTCTCCACCATTATTTCACTGCTGACTGCAAAGCAGGTTGCTCGGCCTTTAGAGAAGTAGTTTTCTGGAGGGAGCAGGCTAGCTTTTGCAACATCACAGGGGTTGTTTTAATTTTAGGTACTTTTCAAACCTGAGGTAAGAAGTGGACTATTCCACAGTAGATGGAATTAGCAAGAAGGACAGAATACATACCTGGAGTAAGTTAATTACTCAGTACAGGACAAAAACTAATAGCTGTGAAAAAAGCAGCTGGGAGACTGGCCAAAGAGTATTTAAGGGATTTCACTTTTAAAAACCACTTGGCCCTCAAAAGTAGTCTGTAATCAGATATGCAAAACAGAGTTAATGAAAAAAAATCACTGAGTTTCTGAAATCTTAAGGCAGGAGGTCTTCCTCTCAAGAAAGGGATGTGCTGTCTCTAGATAGCTTTCTAATTTAGGAAAATAAGTTCTCTCTATACAAGGATGTTGGCAGGCCTACCTAGCTCTTATCAGTTCTCTTTAGGCTCCCCAGCAAGCCACCACATGGTGCCTTTAACTACAGAGTTAGAGAAAGCTTCTAGCTAAATGGCTTACTGACAAAGATATCTGCTTTTAAACTACACATAAAATAGCTATTTAAAAATTCATCCAAACATCTGGGCTCAGAGGTAAAATATATTAGAAGAAGAAAGCAACCACACATATCCTAATGTCAACCATTATCAACCATTCATGAACTCCATAAGTCTCACCCATCAGCCTCTCCTGATCCACTCCACTCCTTTCACCCAGGAAATTTTGCACCAAAACCTTCAGATGCACAAGTACAGTCCCTGGAGGACGAGCACAAAAGCTATTTCCAAGGTCAAGGTCTCTTCTGTTGAAAATGCCATGTGTCTCAACTTCCTTCAGCTAAGCTGTGACATGTCAGCTTTAATACTTCAGGCAATTGTAGCTGCCACCAAATAACTCAAGAGAAAGTTGGTCTTTAAGATATTTGAGAACTTTAACCCTTTTCTGGGGTATTCAGTTTGTGGTAACAAGAAGTTAACTCAAGATCAATACGTAACACAGAACATGGGTTAATCATAATTTTCCTGACAGGCTCATTCACACAAGGAAAACCAGGGCATTTGGAGAAACAAGGTAAGCCATGACTTTTAGAAAGACTAAAGCTCTTCTACTGGATACTGATTAGCAGAAATAGGGCTGGTCCTATTCCAAGAGGTTCTCATGAAAATCTTACACTTAGAAATTTGGAAGTTAAAATGTACTTCCCAGGGGCTGAAGAAAAATCTGGATGCAAGAAGTGTCATTATATATATGAGTTTTAAGCTATCAGAAAGGTAGACTAGAGGAGACAACACATTGGTATGGGAAACCTGAACCAATCCTAAAACCCAGAGCCATTGTTATCCTCTTCCCATTGCTTTTTCACAAGCAAACAGTAGCTCCACCTTCTCTTCACAAAACAGCCCAAGTGGAAGGTGGTCTCTGGAGATCATCTACTCCAACCTGCCTCCTCAGGCAGGGTCATCTAGAGCCATTCACCCAGGACCATGTCCAGATGGCTTCTGAATACCTCTAAGAAGAGAAATTCCACAACCTCCCTTGGTCCTTCTGTGTTTGATCCCCCTCGTCCATGAGGAGATCCTTTTGATGTATAAGTGGCATTTTCCCTGTCTCAGTTTGTGCCCATTTTCTCTCAGCCTTCCACTGGAAACCAGTATCCTACCCCCAGAGATCACGTTGAGCCAAGGCCTCTGCAGTGCCAAGGGTACTTGTTTGAGTCACTGCAAGGTGGCACACTGCAAGTGACACCTGTCCATGGCCCCCAAGCAGCCTCTCTTGGCTCTCTCCATCAGTGCCTCTCCTACCACACCCTGCATTTTCATCTTCTCCTAATTAGAAAGAAAAAAGCCAATATAGAGCTGCCTCCCCACACCTATTTTCCTTTCCCTGTCCTGTTACCTGGATTGTTCCCACTCAGTGCCTCTTTCCTCCCACACCCACCACTTGCACCTCTGCACAGTCTCTTCGCCTTTGCTAGCTGCACCTTCACATTTGCCCCCCATCTCTTACAAGCTGTTCAAGGCAACCAGAGGTGGAGGTGCCTCACTCCCAGGCAACCCATGTCCTCACAAGTCTTTAGGAAATTTAAGAGGGTTATACCAAGCAGTCCAGCCTAACCCACCACTCTGATATATTTATGAAAAAAGATCAGGCACAAAGTCACACCAATATTTCTGTTTGTCATTTTTACTCTCTGTCCACTAATACTTTTATTTTTATATTTCCTATATAGGTTTCCCAGCACAAGTGTCAAATTCAGCAGCCTACATTTTCCTCTGTCTCCATTGGAATCCTTTCTAAAAATCTGGTGTCATGGTTGTAACAACCTTGTAGCATCAAACTGCTTTTAGACAAGTTTGCAAGCTGCTGTAGGCAGATCAGCTCTTGCATCCTTTACATTCTCCTTTGGAAGACTTGGGTGAATGTCTTCCAGTCTTGGTGATCTAGTTATATTAATTTTGTCTATTCCTTCCATAATCTGTTCTGCACTTAAGACTAGGAAACTCAATGTGTGACTTCTTTATGATGTGTTAATCAAAGATGAGGACTGCAGTCGGGATCCTTTCCCCTGAAGCATCCACCCCTTTTGAGATGGTGGGAAAGGAGTGCAAACACTTTGCTCTCTCACACACCCACTACCTGCCTACCGAAAATAATTTTTTAATGCCCACATTCAGAAGAAAGAAGTAGGAGTACTGCAATTTTAGTATACTCATTTGGTTGAGAATTTATACAACCTGCTTGCTTTCTGCTTCCCCCAACCCAAAGGCTCAGAGAACAAAGTAAGATGCTTTCAGCTGCTTCTGGCAGATTCACCCAGTGGCCAAGGCATGCAGACATCCCTCCTGCATTCCCCTGGTGCTGCAGAGCCTGGACCAACCCTGCTGTGGGCCGGTGGTACAGTGCAGCCAAGTCCTCTTGTAACAAAGAGTAAACCTTAGCTGTTACATAAAATACACGGATTCCCTCCCCCATGCTGAAGAGGTTTTCATTTAGCTCCGATCCCTGCCCTGGAGGATGGCACAGATGAGATGTAGATCCATTCTTGTTCCACCCGCAGAAGAGGTAGATCCTGCCAGCTCTCTCTTTCCGAGGACCAGCTCTCGCATGCGTTTACACACTTGCACTTGGGGGTGGGCAGGGGTGGGGTGTCTGCCTCCCTCATGTCACTGTCATTTACATCTCTCTCCTTCCTCAGAGGACTGTTAGAGATTTGAAAAGACCTAGCTCCACTCCACTGCCTTTGACAGGAGAAAAAGCCTCCCTTTCTAAGCTTCATCTTACAGGAATGCTCCTGCAGACTTTTAAAACATATACAGTGTCTATAATATAATACAGTATAATCCTACTGTCATTTATTGAGGGGGACTGATGTGGATTTCCATTGTTTCATTATGCAAAAAAACATAGAATAAAATATTCTGCCAACCACACTGGCTGTGAAAATTAAATGTTATAAGTGACCCAAATAAAATTTAACCACAATGATTCTCATTCTCTCCCAGTGAAGGTACAGCCATCACCAGCTCTGTTCCCTGACTACAGAGTATGGAAGCAAAATTCCCCATGTACTTCAGTTTTTTCTATATTTTTAAATAAAAACAAAGCAATTAATTTGGTGTAGAGTGATTCATATCTAGGATTCTAATCCACATTTCTATAATCTTTGAGGCAAACACTTGTTCCTGCCTAAATGGTTATAGGTTTGCTGCTTGGATGATAATCCTGATGCAATTTCACACTGATTACCAAGGACTTTTACTGTGGCATAACTGACCAGAGAAGTAGGCTCATAGGTGATTCTGTAGCAGTCTAGGTGATCTGTAAAACCATCTTACTTCCTTACTTCTTAATTTTTAATACTAACCAAAGTTGTTGCATAAAACACAGCAAAACAGAATAAAGAAGTAAGAATATTAAAAATTGTTTTAAGCAGTGTAAGCAGAAAGGTAGTGAAGATGGTGATGAGACCTGAGAGGAGCCTGCTGCTGGATTTTGTTGTCAGAGAGCAAGATAATTTCATTTTCAGGAAGCACTTCTGAGAAGAGGGGAATTGCTAACAGCAGAGCAGCTCCACGTGGCATCCGCACTTCTGAACTGTGTGCTTGGGCAGCGGTACAGGCAGTGAAGCACAGAGACATCACCCAAGAGCAGCTGATGGTTAAACTCAGCACATCCACAATATCCATGAGGGACCACTCTCTGGTAGAGGATTTAAATTACATAGAACAAAATTTCATCAGAAAACCCTTATTTTGGAAAGTAAGGGCTATGGTTACCGTTCCTAGACCTGATCTCTCAACACGCTGCTTCTGCTACCGAAGGGAGTCCACGCTTGGCTTCGTGCCAGCCTGCTGTGGTCAGATTTGGGTGTTTTAAACCCTCACTTTGAACTGATTTCTGTCAGCTCTGACCCCACCACAGGTGGACAGTTTAAGAGAAGATCACAGACAGTTCCCACCAGCCATTAACCCCTGCCTCCCCCAGGCCTTCCCCCTTGCTCAGAGCGCTGGTGCCCAGCCACTCCTCTTGCTCCTCTCTCTTGCCCACAGCTGTCCCAGAAAGAGGCAGGTTTCCTTTGCTTTCCTCATCCTTCCCTCCCAGTTTGGAATCCAGGGCAGCTTCTCCTCCCTCTAAACACAAAGGAAGAGGCAAAGGAAGGTGCTCTCCTGAGCACCTTGGAAATGCAGCTGATAATTTTCAGCCTGCATGCCCAGGACTCCAGCTTCACGTCTAACATTACCTACTAGGACTTAAAAGTACACACCCAATGGATGTCTTTAAGTCAAATAAAATAAAAGTACCTGTTCCATCCTTCAAATGGAAACACTTTCATACTTTCCTACAAAGTATCAGCTGTTTCATAACTTCAGTATTCAGCTCCTTTCCTCAACTAGTTAACAGAGTTTCCAGAAATACTCATTCTTAGAATCATGGAACCATTAAACAGGAAAAGGCCTCTAAGATCATTGAGTACAACCATTAACCCAGCACTGCCAAATCCACCATTAAGCCATGTCCCTGAGTGCTACACCTACACATCTTTTAAACACCTCCAGAGATGGTGACTCCACCACTTCCCTGAACAGCCTGTTCCAGTGCTTGACAATCCCTTCGGTGAAGAAATTCTTACTAATATCCTCTCTAAACCTCCCCCAGCGCTATTTACACTTATCCTGTTGCATTTTGCTTGGGAGAAGAGAATGACACCCACCTTGCTTCATCCTCCATCTCCTGGTTTTGAAGGACAGCTAGAACACACAGCAGCAGCAGCAGCCAGGGTGCGTCAATTTTTAAGCCAAAAATAGGACATTCTTCTAGCAGTGAATTTTATTTGTCACTTAATTTTGCAGTTATATTGATTTTTTTTTTTTTAACAGTTTGGGCCACTGTTTGCATAAAAGATGTTTTGGCAAAGTACACTGTATTGGCTTTCAAATTATTTGCCAATGCATGCCATAAAAATTTCTGTTCTCTTTGCTGTATGTCCCCTTATATTAGGAAGGGACTTTTACAGCTATCCTAATTCCAGAACAAATAAGACAACAATACTAAGATGTATTCCTTGTGGCCACTCCTACCATGCTCAAAATCACTGAATTATCCGAGTGCATTGCTGCAATTTTTTTTTTTTCCAAATCCCATTTCACAGATTGCATTGGATTTCTTAGAAGCACAAGTGACTTTCCAGCCAATGCTCAGGCACAGAAAACCATTCAGCAAGAGCACCCTACTCATCCTGTACTCCTCATGAACACAGAGATTTTACCTGTCCTCTGGAAGCTTTACCCAGTGGATAAACAAAACTTCTCCTCTTTCAAAGCCTACTGCAGCCCTAAGAGCCTCCCCAGAAAAACAACACCTCCACAGCCACCCTGCAGCTGGGTAATTCCAACTCTGTGCAGAAATGTAGGAAAATCATAGCTGGATTTCCACAGCAGGAGCACTCAGCCCACAGACCTTGCCATCTCCTGTGGAGCACAGACAACTCTGTGAGAGAGAGAGGCCCTGTGGGGACAGCTCTGTGAAAAACTGAGCCCAGGGAACAGGTTTGAGCCACACATCAGGTTTTGTTGCTTCTACATCTGCTCTCTTTTCCCGTGTGGTCTCTTTCCCCAGAGGCAGGGATCCCCAGACCTGTGCCTGGCTGCAGTTCTCCAAGGCAGGTGTGCAGGCAGGCACTGCTGGCTGCCACGTGCCCGAGCCACAGCTCCCTTGCAACGTCCTGCATCGCAGCCTGATCCTGCTCCCCACCACCCTGAGCTGCATTGAAATGTTTGCCACGCTCCACGTGCCACTCATCCATCAGGCACGCACACCTGGCCCTTTCCAGGGTTATCCCACATGTCAAGGATCCTTGTCAGCAAATTATGGTGGGTATGTTGCTGCCAGCCTTGGCCAGGTCCCTTTGTTTTCATACATCTGCTGCCATTAGCATGGTTCTGCCCGTGACAGAAACCTGACATTGTCCCTTGTAGTTTTATGATCAGTTTACATTTTTGTTACTAATGAAACTAAGTCAGGCTTGAAAATACGTTTTTTCACATGTCTGGGAACTGAATGGAGACTAGCTGCTTCATCAGCAAGAAAGCTTCTTTTACTCTTTCTGGTACCTGTTCCTTAGCCTAATTGCTAAGGTCTCGTTTGCACTTTAATTTTTATCACTTATTTGGTTCAAGCAGTTTTAACTTGCTTGTTCCTCACTCTGCAGGTTGGAAGTGTCCTTTGGGAATAGAATTCAGTCTGTTTGTAAGAGAAGCAGTAAGGAAAATTAATAATTTTTCAATAAAGTATCTTGTAGTCATTTAGAAAATAAATTTTAAAACTGTTTTCAGTTAGTTCTTTTAGTGAAGGAGAAATCTGATGGAAGAACAGGGAAATTGTCTGACAGTAACTGTGGAACAGAAGTTTAGTGGCATGCCAAAAATTTCTGATGGAAAAAAAGATGTAGCAAAGTTGTGATCAGTATTCAGTTCAGCTTACTGGAGGTCTGCATGTGTTACCCTCTGCATGTCCTTCCCTCTTTAATTATCTTGCCAGCTTCCATGGCTCTCAGTCTCAGGGTCACCAAAGCTACTTGCTGGTAACCTGATTGCCAACAACAACAAAAGGCTCAGAATTGCCTGTTTTGATTATTGTTTAATTTTCATTCAATTCACAGTCAGTCCATGGTGAAAAGGGCTTCTTAATGTCTATAATGTGTACCTCATGATCTGGAAACTCTCACCAGTGAGTGAAAATAGCTGCCCCTCAGAAGGGAACACAAGTCCAGAGCTACAGGTCACTCAAGGATACCCAAATGCCAGCAGTAACTATTTCCTCCTAAAAGAGCCTGTCCCAGATGTGCACTTATTCCCCCATTTCCATCACCCTTAGGTGATACTCCAGCTTCTCCTGGTGAAGTCGACTGAAAAATACTTACTGTGCAAAGATCAAAGTAAAGCAACAATTAAAACTGGGTGAGGGCATTGCTGAAGTTGAAAGGAGAAACGCTGGAAGACATTCACAGAAAGACAAGTGGAGATGATGGACATGTCATTTTGCAGCACCGGGGCTCTTTCTGATGTGTGATTTCACACGGCCCTAACTGGCAGAAAATTTTCAGAAGACGTTTTCAAAACAAAGTTTCAGAAATATTCTGAATTTCTTTAGGCACAGCTCAACCAGGCTTGAGTGGAGGGATGAGAAGGGGAAAATTAAAAAATATAATGGAACACAGGCTGGTACCCCTCACTTTGCTTTCTAGCTGTTCACTACCCACCTGTGAAGTAATAGCAAGTCTAAGACTGCTGCTTTTGCAAGCAGCCAGTTTTCCCTGGGCCCTCTAGGTCTGGGTGAGATGACAGCAAGGAAGCTGCAGAAGCCTGTGAAGAAAACACCACTAACACTGAATTGGCAGCTCAGTGCAGGAGCCAGAGCTGTCAGGGATTTAATTTGTCTTCCTCACATGGGCACTTCTGCGCTGCAGCCACCACCAAGGCCACTGGAAGAAGGACTGTAAGGGAGGAGGGCATGTGAGAAAAGGTTTTGATAGCTGGCCAGTACCTAATGCTCCTCTTGAAATATTCAGGGAAAGAAAATGGTGTATTCCTTCAATGGCCTCTTCTCTTTCGCTACTTGAAACTTGATCTCAGTGGTTTTCTTGTGTGAGTAACCCTAACTAACTAGGAATAGCTTCAGAATATTTCAGGTCTCATCCTTGTGACATCAACACAAGGACACTGATAGTTCCAAGGTGCTAGGGAGAATGAGGTGGTGGTATTACTGTGTAGAAATAATAATTATCTCATTCACAAGAGCTGGAGAGGTTCAGAGAGATGTGGCATTTCATGAAAAACTGTAATAGCAACAAATATCTGTAACACAACTCCAAAGAGTCTCTCAGAGTGGCTTATAAATAATTGAAGAGGGAGTTTAGGTGCTGCTGAATGATGATGCTCTGGGCTTTCAGGCCAAGTTTTCTGAAGTTTACTATAGACTCCAAACAGGGAGTGCATTCTAGCTTGAAAAGAGATCTGAGTGAGCATTGAGCTGCCCTGGGATCAAAGTTGTTAATATTTTAATGTTTCTAACATGACGCAGAGTGTATGAGAAGTATAAGCCTTGGGGACCATCCTGCTTAATTTATGTAGTGAGTCACTCCCAAAAAGCAAGACTGTAGTTCTGCCTTCCTGATGGCACATTAAATTCTGGCTATTCTCAATAGTCCAATACGGAGGATTAAAACAACCTCTTCTTCCCCTTCTACATTTTTAACAAAGATAATAGAAAATTAAACCGGTTCAGGACAATAATAGGCAATCAGGAAAAGATGTTGGAGCTGACTGTCACTAGCTATACTGCTTTTTAGTCTAGTATAGTGATAAATCAGATCAGCATTTGGCAAACAAAACAGTCATGCTGGTGCTGGATTAATTGCATGCATTGTCAGAAATGCAAGTAAAGGCCCTCAAACATTCTGCCTACTTAACATCAACTCTGCTTTATTTAAAGTAGTCATCTGCAGAGCAAACATGATCTAGGGAAAAGAAACACTGTGAGGAACAAGTGGGTAGCAGTAATTACAAAAAGCTGAGCAGAGCACATGTGAAGGGCCCCACCATGGAACATGCAGTAGCAGACTGGCTGCCCAACAGTGGGGTCAGGGAGAGGACAGACTACTCTGGGCTCTTCTTTGCCCCTAAAAATCCCACGTGCAACCAGGCAAAGCACTGGTTCTCCAGCTTCATGGGCAGAGGGGTTAGGACAGGAATCTTCCCAGTGAGAGGGCGACGTAGCACAGGTCTCTTCTCTATGTAGGAAAAAATTGCCAGCCTTAGCCTGCAAACATTAGCTCTTTGGTGAGCAGACTGATCCCAATCTCCAGATAACTTTGGATGCTGAAAGCCACTGTGCCATCAACAATGTGTTTTGGCTCTCCTGTTGTCCCTGCTGCCTCTTGTAATTTTGTTTTGCTGAGAGCAGGATGCCAGGGTGAAACCCAGGACAAGCCATTTGTGGCCGCTCGAATAGTAAGGCAGTTGATGAGAAGGGCTGTACCTGTGCTCCTGACAACAAACTTCCTGCAAGTCACAAGTGTCCAGGGAGGTGTTCCCCACCCAGGGGAGTCTATATGGACCACAGTCCATTAAAACTGCTATTGCTTTCTCCCTCCCAGTACACAATACTGTGCATTAAGGGAAGATCATCTGTGCAGTGGGCATTGGAACGCAGTTCCCATTTCTGGCCTCCCAAAGCAATAAGTTGCCTTGTCCTGCCACGGCTGTTGCCCTGCAGTGCAAGTGCTGGGTTCCCATGGCTAGGGTGGGAGCTTGCAATTTTTTTAAGTGACTTGAAGGCAAGCAAAGGCTGTGAGTTTGGCTTGATCACCAGTCCCTGAACCATCTCAATTTTGCAGCTTCTGCTGGCAAGATTTATTCTGAATTCAGCAATTTAAGGTGAGCTTTAATCCTCAAAGGAAAAAAAAAAGGAAAGCAGATCGATGTTCTCCTCTGATAAAGCAACAGACCTCAATATATCAGGCAGCCTTTTTTTACCTGACAAAGAAGCAAAAATTGTGCAGTTCCATGTACACTGGTGAGTGGTTTTTACCTCATTATGGAAGGCTGTATACACTGATGCAAGGTTTTATCCTAGTTTGAAAAGACAGAAAAATCTGAGTGTTTTGCTACAGCTTTGTTCATCCCATCACAACATGATTCCCCAGAAGGTTTCACTAAGAATGATGCACTGTTCTGTTTGTGTCATGAAAAAGTGGCACATCGCAGAGACGCTGCAACATGACACTGGCTTGGTGTTGTAAAAGGCTCCACAGCAGCCAGACAAGCCAAGGGCTCTAGGAGGCAGAATGACACTGCTGGGGCCAGCTGATCCTGTGGCAACCTGGAGAGCACTGTTGCCTGAAGCTGTTAAAGAAGCACCAACCATTGATCTTGGCCCGCAGTGGATCTCCCAAAATAGCCTGGTACTGACTATCCTACTGGAAAAGGGAACAGCACAGCCAAAAGCCTGCAAGCACCTGGCACCAACATGCCTCCACATGTCATGAATGCCTGCAAGCAGAGCTTCATATGGCCATTATCCTATGAAAGGTTCATTTGCATATCTGTGCCACTTGGGAAGTGAATATTGTTTATATTAGCCAAGAGCTGATGACAAAAAAGGGAACGTCTGCCTGGGACACGGTGTGCTTTCTGAAGCCAAGGTGAATTGGACATCTGCCAACACACTGCCACGAGACACGGCAAACAGCTTCATGATTTGACCATGGGAATGGCATCACAGCCAAAGCCATACCTGGCCAGTGTCAGATGTCGGCAAAATACTGTACAGGCCTAAAACAGGGTCTCCACCTGGCTGCAGCACAAGATGTCTGGAAGAAAAAGACTGCAAAGAAAAACAACCCCAAGCCACTGCAGCCCAGCTGTAAGAAGACTGGGCTTGTCACCACTGCCAGTTGAGGAAATGGTGCAGAATATGAATCTCAGATCTAAAAGCACATTGACCTCTACATTGACCTCAGAGCCTACTGCACCTGTCAATAGCTACTCCTGTCACAGGGTAAACTACGTCCTGGTGACTCAGAGAGCACATATGGCACCTTTAGAAGGAAACAGGGATACAACAGCTTCTTCAAAAAGCATATGTTCACCTTTCTCCCACGCCTACGCAGAAGTACAAGGTGCAGAACACGCTCCACGCACACATCATCGTCATCACCACGGCAGAGTACAGCAGAGTCTGCTCCCAGGAGGGGCAGGGGTGCTACAAACATTGAGCCCTTAGGCAAATCTCAAAACTCTGCAATGTCTTCATCTCTTGTGGTTCTGCCCATGCTGAAGCTGTGCTCGGGCTGAAATCAAGTAATTTCTCCTGCTTTGGGCTGGCTCTTTGGCTGGGTCTGGGGCACCAGTTCTCCCCCTCAATCAAACAGCTGCTGGGGAAGAAGGGGATAGGGACAATTCTGGGCAACATTTTTCTAACATTTGTTTCCTCTTAGAGGCATATCAAACCCAAATTTTCATTTGCTTCTTCAAGATATATGGAGAAAAGTGGGTACTACTTTTTTCACACAACTTCTCTTGCTGGTTAAGTGACCGCATTTTGGTGTCTTACAGATGACCAGTCAAATCCACCATCGCCATAACAGAACAAGACTCCAAGACCAACAGCACAACCTTGCAAGCCCTTTTTTGCTTTAGGAGAACCTCTTTTAGCCACATTACAGTCAGTGAGTTGTGGAGGAGTAAGGAGATGTTTCCAGCTTATTTTGCGTTTTTAAAGATCTTTCTGAATAACCTGGTTAACCACAAGTCACTGCACTGCTCAGTAACTCAACAGAGTACAATATCTCCTCCTACATTATGCAAAAGGACAAGCTGAACAGCAACTGCATGTTCCTCTAGACTTTAAAAAAATCAATTATTTGTTTGTTTTTAAATCTGTAAAATCCTATGGAGGCTTTTGCCTCTCTGATGATTTTGTGGGCAAGGACAGCTGGAAAGGGTTTCTGACATCTGCCACGTCTATGGGGAGGCTTTCCACACAGTGTGCAAGCCCCTCTCCTGACGTGGCTGGAAGGGCTCTCACCAAATCACAGGAGTCACTCACCAGCCTCCTCTATTTTTACCAAATCAATAAAGGAAAGGCTCACTGCCATGATTGACTGATTCTTTGATGGAGCTGCAAAGACACAGGGGGAATAATATCAGCTGCTGCACAGACGTCCCAAACATATGTTGCCAGTACCTTCAGTCTTGGGTAGCAGCTACCCTGTTATTTTAGAATTGGATTTATCCTTTAGCAGCAAGTGCTAATCGTTCCACACTGCGCTGCGATGCTGAGGCCTCTGCAACTTGTCACCACAGACCAGAATGATATTAGAAAAATCAATTTATGCCTTAAATAAGGAAAGAACTAAACAGTCCAAAGACAAGATACTACACTGTGTCACAAATATCCAAAAGAGCATCATGAGCTTTAAGTGCTTCTAATAAAAAAAGTTTTTTCCTTGTTTCAAAAGAAAACAAAAAAAGAAAGGAAATTATTTGCCAGTACTTTAAATAAAACAGTTTGGTTTATTAGACGTCCCCAGATAAACATGAATAAATAGAAAGATTCAAAACCAGTAATAAATACTTCTTTATTGGTAGAAATACTGTAGTGCTGGGGAAGAGGCAATAAGTTCAATGAAAGGAAGAGTACAGCTGCCATAAAAGGGACAATAAATTACAGCAGGACCCTTCAAATTGGAAAAGAAATCCACGAGCAGGGAATATGCTAGAGGTCTATAAAATCAGGAATAACAAGGAGACAGTGAAAAACAACTAATCCTTTTCTTTTCTAATATAATAACAAGGAGGCATTAAGTGTTCCAAACAAACAAGAGATGCATCTTCTTATTGGCACAGACTTACCCTGAGGATTACCCACTAATCACAGGGGAAATTATGTGTTTGCATGGATTCAAAAAGCAATTAGACAAATCCATGGAAAGAAAAGGAAATTCATCAATAGCTAATAGGCACTAGGGCACTTCCTCTAGCTGAAGATGTTCCTGAAACACAAGTCACTGCCGTCTGGGAGAGTTTCATCATATGATCCACTATGGTCATGCATCACTTAAAAATCACAGCATCATAGAATGGTTTGGTTTGGAGGGGACCTTAAAGCTCATCACTCCTCAAAGCCCTATCCAACCTGGCCTTGAACACTTCCAAGAATGGGTCATGCACAACTTCTCTGGGCAACCTGTTCCTGTGCCTTACCATCTTCACAGTGAAGAATTTATTCCTAATATTTCATATAAATCTACCCTATAATCTAAATAACAGCTGCCATAAGGAGGTTTATGAGAGCTCATTAGCTTAAACCCCTCCCAGGGCATCCACATGGTTACACAGTCTTTCAGAGTACAAAACACAGACAACAAAACAGAGACAGAAAATTAAGTCCCATTTTACACTTCAACAATGTAAATCAAGAAAATTAGGAATTTTTTTATATCTTCTTCAGATTGATATCTTGGCGTGAGGGACAATGTGTATAGCAAGACACAGGGTAAGACCCTGTGTGATTAGGAAGTACTCATTATTTTCTGAAGTTTACGGTTTCCCAACCACAGGACAAAAGTGGAAGAATTCTTTCAAAATCACTGTTTGATGAGAAATGCTTGTCACTGAAACACTGCATTTAACAACTCAGATAAGCTCGAATACCTATGTTTGAATATATTTGTAATTTATTTTGATTATTGGGGTGTACATGACCAGTGCTGCAAATTCACACATCCTTTTTCTTATATTGCCACCTGGTGGTGCTGGGCATGTGGAAGCAATCAACTAACTGATTTTTCAGTGAAATGACCCCAGTTCAGGCATCTAAAATAGCATCCATTTCTTTTCCTCTGAGATAGATGGTAAGCAGTTTTTTAAATCTAGAATTTTAGGGGTGAGGGGCTGTTTGGGTTTGCAACCAATATAACAGCTCCTGTGTCAGCTCTTGATTATCTAAACAGATGGGTGCAATAGCCACCCCAAGTCAAAGGGAAAGAGTTAAGATGGATTGCAGTGCTGCTGTGGGCTCTGGACACCTGCTTGGGCTGGGTGCTTTGCTCTCTGAGGCCAGGCACCCCACACTCAAATAGAAGCAGGAGATGGACGGAGCTTCCAGCCAGAGCCAAACCACCTTTCCTCTGCCATTTCCACCTCACCAGTGGTGGAAGCATGGTGTAAGGACATTTAACTAGCATGACAGGAGCTCATTTGTTCCCTGCATCACTGTGTCATGTGGCCAGAGTAATGTCCGAATTCCCATCTGGTGGGGATGTTGGAATACACTGCACAGTGGGTATGGGAAAGGTCCCAGCTCTGCAGACAAGACACAAATTAAAATCTGCAGCTCTGTTTTGGGATTGCATCACCACCACACATAGCCAAGTGCATGCAAAGGAATAGTGTAGGAAAGGGATATGATAAAGAAGAGAGACCTACAGACTTAGACTTAAAAAGGAAGGAAACTGTACAGTAGATTTTAGACACATGGTCTATTGTAGAGACTATGGGCACTTGCCCAGTTTGGGGTTTCCCAGCACAGGAAAGATGATGTTAAACTGGAGCAAGTGCAGCTGAGGACCACCAAGGTAGAGGGAGCTGGATCAGTTGCCCTGTGGTGGAAGGTGGGGGCATGGACCAGGTTCAGCCTGGGGAAGAGAAGGCTCTGCAGGCACTAGGTAGCAGCCTTCTGAGGTAAGAAGGAGACTGTGAAGATGTTGGAGCCCAGCTCCTCACAAGAGGGAGCTGAAGGAAGGTAAGAGAGAGCATAAACCAAAACAACAGAGGTTCAGAACTGAGAAGAAGAAACGTTTTCACCATGAAGACAGTCAGAAGTCAAACAGGTTGCTCAGAGTGACTGCAGTCTCCACCCTCTGAGATTTTCAGGACCAGACTGGCAGAAGTTCTAAGCAGCCTGCTGTGATTTTCCAGTTGACCCTGCCTGGAGCAGGTTGGAAGAGAGACTTCCTAGCTCCCTTCCAATTTAAATAATCATATGATCCTATGGCTCTGTGAAACATAATCTGTATTTATTTCACCTTTGAGCTAGCAATTTTCAGTACTACTAATCTATGGAAATGCACTTTGGAGCAATTAATAAGAATTGCAGAATTCCACATCAGAGACATAACTCCAGTTTTGAGCTATGACAATACCTTTTACATGATAAAACACACCAATTTTCTTTTTGATGGGTAGAAAAAGTTGAATCTGGCATTTCCCTAGTAGTAGCTAAGGAAAACCAATATTTATACCTTTTTATTAGCTTTAACAGACTACATTCTGTGCACCTGTAACTACAGGGGTGGTCTGCCAGCCTGAACCAATGCTCACCATCTGTAAAGGGGCTCCCACTTCAACTAGTGCCAATGGACCTAGTGACCTGGAGCTGTTACTGAAGGCACTGCAATGTCTGTGATATAAAGAGACTGTGTGGACACACCAAAGAAGCAGAACTTTGACCAGAACGCCCATGCGGGGCTTCTACATTGCACATTTAGCACCTGTGGAGGTCAGACAGATCCACCCTGAAGACCCACACAGAGCAACCTACAGGCATGCTTAGCAGCACTGCAGCTGTTTCAACCTCCCTGCATGAACCTCTGCAGAGAATCATGTGTAGCAGCTCAGTGCTCTCCGTGGATAATGGTGAAAACTTGTAGCAACCAGAGAATTGAATATAGGACTGCCTGCCATGTCAAAGGAAAAAACTTAAACAGCAGAAAGCTCCTACGCACTAAAAAGTGTGTCTGTGGAGTACAGATATTCTCTCAGAGAGGCACATCTTTATATGATAACTCACAGGAAGGAGACTCTCCAAGATTATGAAACAGAGAGACAAACATAACAATTGCTTTATCTTGAAAAGCACTTGGAAAACTTCCCTTGGGGAGACTGCAGTCAATTCATTTTTGTGGAGGAGAAAATTTCCCCCCACTGGCAGGTAGACAGCTTATGCTTTAGCAAGGGAGGAAGGCATGCTGCTCACACGTATGCCAGTAATTTGTTGTCAGGGAGAAAGGAGGTAATGAGGCTGGACAGGCTGTGTAAACACCAAAAGCCCAAAACCTAGCAAAGGAAGAATCAGAGACACAGAAGGCAGAATGGAAAATACCAAGAGGATGTTACACTCAATACATATGAATTCTCCTAGGATCATGTATTAGAAAGCAAAGGATTATCTTACAAGAACAATAAAGAGAGAGGAGGCTGTTGAGAAAATAAGGATTGGTTACAGGAGTATTTAGGGGCCTGCAGCAATGGAGAAGGGACCAAGAAGGCAAATTGTCTTCTTAGAAAAAGAGGAGGTGAATAAAGAGAGCAAAGCACTTAGAATAAACAAAATTAGGCAGGACAAGATCAGTGTTAGCACAAGCTTTTGAGGCAAGGGGAACAGCTCCTCTGTAGTAAAAATTCTGTTTGCTGCAACCCTGGTTATTTCAGCTGGGATCTGTTGGAGTCTACATAGGGGTGACACCACCGTAACACGATGATTACCTTGGGCACAACACCTCCCCTCATCTGTGCAGCCATATCGTTGGCTGAGTCCTGCTAATACCAATTATGTGGAGCAGCTCTCCTCGAGGACTTCAAGTCCAGGGCATGTCTAGTTGGTACAACTACCCCAGGATACTAGAGCTAGCCCTGTTATTATGGCACAGCATTGGGATTTGTCACATGGTCCATCCTAAATTCCCTCCAGAAAGAGAGAGAGGGCATTTCTAGTTTTATTATTGCATTACAGCATAGGATGAGTTGCTGTAGAAAATAAAATGACAATGTTTGGATATGCATTGAACACAAACTGCTCAAATACAGTCACTAGAGCTGGTCACACCAGGTGACAGCAGGAGCTGTGCTTGAGCAAGAGTACCAGGGGCTGGCAAAGGGAGCTCAAAGCCCCTCCGGCTCCCTACAGCAAACACAGAAGCCAGGCAAGAGGAATCTGGTGGTTGGCATGGGAAAAAAAAGGCAGCTCCTGGGTGGGGGAGAAAAGTGTCTGAAGGGATATCCCACAACAGTTTGAGGATGTGCCAGTACACAGGGCAAAAATGGGAATGGTTGGAGGGTCAAGAGCTGGGCAAGTCACAGGGTAAACCCGCTGCCCTGCTGCCTCAAAACTACCACCGCAGAGCCTGATAAGGACTGCTGGTAAAAGAGCAATAGTGGGGCATTGCTGAACTGAGCTCAACAACTCCCACCTCCACCAGCTTCCAATGCACAAAAGGCAAATTCTGATTTTTGTCCTGTCAGTGATTTTGTCTTATCTTTTCTCCAGCTCCAGATGCTCCTTAAAACAGAGCAAGTAATATTTTTGCTTCCTATTTTAGTTAAAAGTTTCCTTATTTGTAACAGCCACTTCTTTAAAGTGAGATTTGAGTCTAAATGAGGACACAGCTGCTTCCTCCTCTTCCCTCATCTCTGCATTAGCTGCAGTTGGCAGTGAGCCTTGGAGCATTCTCATTTCTTCATGTTAATTATTTTGGAAAACAGAGATTAGTCAGTTACCAAAGCGGTATTTTCAATAGCTCAGAGTTCAATAATTGACTTCCTTGAAATTTTCAACTGCTTCCAGTTACTTCTGAAGTGCCAGCCCACAAGACGGACAACAGCAGGACAACATACTCTTTTTAAGGCTTAGCATGATGCACAACCTGCTCCTTCTTTGCCATTTCATAACTGAAGGAATTAACACAATCAATAGCTTGGCAGCAGTGTTTAGGGAGCCTGCCACGTGGAGCCCAGGCAGGAGTTCCTCGGGCTGAATGTCAGCATCCCACATCCTTCCAGTTCACACAAACAGCTTGTTTTGTCCTCCTGATCCACCAGACACCACGGCATCCTCACCTCCAATGTCACTGTTAGCATGGCTTTTTGGTCCAACACAGACTTGAGGATGCCTAAACCTACATCCTGGACTGAAAGATTTAAGACTGCTTTGGACAATCTCAACAACCATTTGATTTTCTTTATAAACAACAAGACCCACACCATTTCTTGCTTGCTTTTTCACACATACCTCTACTGTAAGACAAAACAATCCTCCTTTAGGTCTGATTACATAAAGCAGTTTGTCCCCATCTTCGACCACAAAGTCTCTTCAAAACAAGCATAAACCCAGTAAATACTGTTAATATGCTTCCAAAATCTTCATGGGATGGATTTACCTCAAACGTATCAAAAGGTATTAGAATATTCTTTACAAAACTTCAGTTTGTCCCATCAATTTTCTCAACTCCATTTTCAGTGGCACTGTACAATAAGCAGAGAATTTTAGAGTGCCACATACACTGACAGCAGCTCATTTCTTAGTATTTTTACATGCTGAGCTACATTTTGAAAAGACATGAGTGGATTTATGAGAAGATAAAGGTGTATATGAAAGTCACACCTACTAAATACATAGCAAAGTGATATGTGAACAAAGGTAGTATCATATATAAAATATTAATCACGTGTTGAGTTGTCTAACCTCTAACTTAATTGAAAATTAAAAGTGTCTATAATAAACATTTAGACTTGAGAGACCAACAGACTAATCTGGTGCATCTGAAGTTGGAACAATGAGTATTCTTTAATGTGATGGAGTCACAAATCCCAGGGGTAATGGAGTGGATTACTAAATCATCTAGTAGCTGATGCTTGTTTAATGACAGCATTTCACAAAATAAAAGAGAGAGACAACTAATATGATGTTTCATTGTTGCCAATACCCAGAAGTGGCCACATAACAAGATGTACAGTACTATCATCAAATTGTAAGATACGAGATTACAATTGTGACACAGAATAAAGTTCCACTTTTGGCAGCTTTTTGAAACCTCATGAGTGGTAAGTTATGTCTTTCTCTTACCAAGATATAGTTGCTTAAAAATTCCCAGACAAGTGAAACACAATACTCAAATGCTTGAATGCTAAAGCACACATGTAAGGAAAGCACTGGGTACCACAAGTAAAATGTAGCAAATCATCTTTATTAATAAGTATTTTTTTTTATTCCCCTGTCCCCATTTTAAAGAATGATTTTTTTAATAGCTGAAAAACAGAACTGAAAATGATGACCTAAAATACAAAACCTCTCAAGGCATAAACACAAAACCTTTCAAGGCATAAACCATAATTGCTCTGAAAAGAGTATAGCCCACTCTGAAAGAGCTGCACTCAATCTAAATATCCAACACAGTAAAAAGTTAAACACAATTCCAGTTACCTCTGCACTGCCAGTTACAGGTAGCAAACAAGTTCTGGAATAACAATAATTTCATTCACAAAGTTTAACTAATTTCTAAATTAGACTTTGGAATCAGATACAGACCTGCTGACATAAAGTCTTTCTGAAGTACTTTCAATCTATTAGCATTCTACTTAAATTACACTATGGGACAACTAAGTTAACTTGTTTTCACGAGAGCAAAGAAGGAGCCCTCAAAAGTCAGGAAGAGCCCAAAGGCAGTGTAAGGAGTGGCTGCCTCCTTTTAGCTCCTGCCTAGTGATATCCATAAGCTTTTCCAGTCCAAACTGTAGAGGATAGCCCTCCAACACTCTAAGAGGTGGCTCTTCTATCACTCTGCTCAGAGAGGGTGCAGAGGGCAGACAACGGAAGATTTAAGTGGTCTGTGAGTTCAGCTTTAAGCCCCACTTGACCAAGAAGCACAAGTTCAGCCCTGCACAGCAGAATAAAGGAATAAAATCAAGCAGGCCTATCCAAGCATATGAATACAAACTACTCCTTCCAGAGTCAGGTGGCCTCAGACTTGGACTAGGGCTGTAATACACATTCAAAGGCAATCAGAGAAAGCTTCACGTTTGACCCTGATCTCTGGCTGCACATGCCTAAACACACACTGGCAGCACTGGCAGGCAAACCGACAGTTAATTTTAATAGCAAGAGGAGTTAAAAAAAAATTTGGTACTCCAGGTGAAATCTCATGCACAGAAGAACCCAAGCATGAGCAGCTGCCCACCTACCCCTCAAGTCATAGTGAACAAAGCTCTCTCATTATCCTCCCATGCCCTACCCCACCTCCCATCCCTCAGTTCCAGGATATTCACCAAACAAAACATTTACTTCCTACTCCCAGAACTGCAGGATTAGAAAAATATTCGACATTTCAGACTTCCACCAAAGTTGCTTTAATAAATTACATGTCAGATATTTCACTTTCCACAGCAGAAAAGAGAAAATTCAATAATCAAAGTGGCTAAAAGCAGAAATAAAATGCCGTGAATCTGTTTGGCACAAATGGGCATACTGTCTTTGCTAAAGAGCAAATCTGTTGACATTGAATATTTTAACACAGTGATCAGCTCCACAACTTGCAAGCTGCAACCACTTGCTGCTGTTGTCATCATTATGTCCAGCTCTGCCTGCACAATGTCTCCAACATAAGCGTTTCACAGCAAGAGCATGACTTTGGCTGCAACAAAAAAAAAATCCATACGTAACTGCAAAATACAGTTGGGCATGTGAGTGTAAATATCAACATTCATGTAATTAGTACTCTTCAATTACACTACCAGCTGAGGAAAAACTGACTTGTGACAACCAGCAGGTCTTAAGTTCTTATTAAGTAGGGTCATTAACACTAATGACATTTTATCCTCTCACTCATCAATAATTCAAACAGCTATTGATTTTCAGTTTTACCACATTAAGCTGGAGGTCGAGTATCTCAGTTACTTAGATATGACAAATTTCTGGCTTTTAGCCTGCAATTTGCTGTTATCTGGTGTCTCTTTCCCATTCACTGCAAGCACACACAGGCCAAAGTCACCATCAACTTCCATTTCTGTTACTATCAATGCCAGTGTGCGATAGAAGAACCCAGAAGACTGCTTCAAGTGAAACATTCCAAGTCTCTCTACAGAGTTTCTGTAGCTGTCACTGTGCAGCCTCACATATAGCTTGTCATTCCTTTGGTTTCTGCTGGAAGCTGCTCTCAAAAGCTTGCTGTCATCCACTCTAAAATGTTTTGCTGATGTATATAGACAGTGATCCTTTCCACTCTCTCTTCAGTGTTTTCTATCATCATATTTATGACTAAAGGTAAAGCTTTTTTTTAAGTAGGACCAACAAAGGGTAATACTTCTCAAAGCATTTGCATAGCATGAAGTATTTTGGGGTTTAACCCCCCTCCATTTTATGCTCATATTTGTTGGGAGGTTTTTTTAATACATCTAAATAACCAATATTTTTATTTCTGGATTTTGCTTCAAGACATCTTTAGACTTTCAGGGATCAAACTTTTCCTAAGAGGATAACAATTTTTGGTATAGAAATAAATTACATTCATATACTTTATACTATAAGAACAGAACTCCAGCACTGTTAGTCTGAAGAATAATATTTCATTGCTCCTAATTCACTTAAAAAGACATACCTGTTACCTATCTCAACACTTGTGGTCCAGTCAGCCAGTGCTGGTTCTTTCCCGCTTTGCTTCCATGTGTACAAGATAATCTTTCCGATCTCTAAGCCAACTGCAACAATGTATCTATCAAGAGAATAATTACGTTTATTTCATTAGAATTACAGCAGACAGCTCAGAGAGGTCAGTTCTAATGCAGGATAGAAAGAAATAGCACTCAAGCACTTTTTGTTGCACCTTGCCCTTCAAATTGCTTTTTCATGAAAAAAATTAATACATCAAAGCTGGTTCACAAAAAAATGAGCAAAGCAGAAACCTGCTACATATATTTGGTTAGGAAAAAATAAGGAAGTTATCACAACATCACATCAGTCAATATTGTTGGAAGAATTAATGGGTTTCAGGTGTGCTCATGCCTCTCTCCCTCCCCTCTCCCACTTTCATTTTTCTCCTTAAGCTGTTTGGAGAAGTCATCATACACCTGAAAAGGTGGCTAGGAAAAAAAAAAAAAGTAGAGGTTATTCAGTTAAAGAATGGTCCAAATAATTGACAGATAGATTATGGGAGCTGTTTGGCCACAGGAAACTATTTGACTAAAGGGATAAATACTAATTTCAGATTAAACACAAAATGACATTAGAGAAAACCAGCAATACCTTCCATGTGGAGTAAGCACACGGCTGATACCAACAGCAGTCACAGAATCCCCAGCATCCAGCACTGTTGAACAAGGCTTGATTGAATCCAGCTCATTCCCTTCAGTAATCACTGACAAATCACACTGGCCCCAGATAATGACCTGCAAGAAAAAGAATCATCTAGGAATTTTCACTTTAATCTTCTTGTAAATGCAAGTACAAAAACATAAGGAAAAACTTAATTAAATAATTCCAGGGCACAGAATAAAGTGGATGACCCTGAAAATGGTAGAAAAATCTCTACCTACAAAGATTCGACTTTCTAGACAGTCTGTCTGATTTTATTAAAGTTACTAACAACAAAACCAGATTCTGTTATGAAAGTTAAAGAAAAACTTGAGACCCATAGAATTATGTGAAAAATGCTTGTCTTACTGCATGCAAAAAAGAAGGGAGAATGTCCAACTTGCAGCCCACAGTCTTGTGTATACATATTCAAGCACTTTATTTAGCTTATGAAAGTATCACTGATTTCTGTGCTAATACATGCAATAAGATTTCTGTGCACGTATAAAATATGGGCTCATTAGAACAGAGTGTTTGTTATTCTAAAATGCATTTAAAATAACTCTGGGCTTTCTAAATTCCTTTAACATTAATTACCTTTTTGTCCCGACTACCAGTAATAAAATACTTGCTATCTGGTGTCCAATCACAGGACCAAATGATTCGACTGTGAACAGCTGTATTTTTATCTGTGTATGCACAGCAAGTGAAGACTGGCCCTGGAATAAAACATGTAGAGGAAAAGCCTTGTTTCAACTACTTCACATATTGAAAGTAATTGTTAATCTTACTTAACTCTATGTCAGAACTCCATGAATACTTGGACATTATTCCACTCATCTTTAAAGCAACTGGGAATACTTAAGACTACATGAATATTTGTTTTCCAGCACTTACCACAATGATAACTAGCACCTGTTCAAAACCATTATCAGTCAGCCCTTACAGCCCCAAAACAGTAGGAACAGTTCAATCATTCACATGCATTTCATTTTCTGAAGAATTTAAGTCTAACATCTTCAGGTTACTTCTATTGAGTTATTTGTAAGAACACTGATTTCAGAAGTTTTTGAATAGTGCAACCTTTACCATGTGTTCAAG